>JAECUM010021094.1:0-58999 GCA_016617855.1 Megalonaias nervosa
AATGGTGGAGGAAGAACCCTGGAAAACCCCGGGAAGAACCACCGACCCACGAGAAGCTACTGGCAGGCTTTCTCACGTACTCACGTTAGCCGAGCCTGTACTCGAACTCACGCAGACAGAGGTGAGATGGCAGTGATCTGTAACGATCAGCGCTTTAGACCACTCGGCCACTCGGGGCCCCGTCACATCTGTCACTCTCAGTACCCTAGACACATTTTTGCTACATGACCTATTCGCCTTGTAATTTTTCTTCTACTAGCAATGTAGACGAAACAATCCCAAATTATTTGAAATTTACTACCCTTTTAGAGCAGAAGCTTAAAATTTGCTTTATGAAGATTATATTTTCCTTCGAGTGTTAGAACAATTAAGGGTCATGGATGACGATTGAATTACATGAAATAATGTTTAAGTGGCTACTTCTTTATAGTTAATAAACAGACAGGAATTGAGAAATTGCTTTCTACAATATTTATTATAATGAAAAATATGTCGCCTTTACATATACGCAAAATAATAACAAGTATTGGATTACTGCAGCGGATGCTATGACAGATGAAATGCAAACATTATGAACAGATTTAGAAAAAGCCATGAAATTGTTTGCACAGTCGGGCTTCTATTTGCACTTCTACACAGGGATAATACAATAAGGTCATCACAGCTTAAAAGCCGAATTGATCTTATTTCATCAGAGCAAACAATAAAAATGGGAGATATTACATCACTCCAGCTAACATACTTAACATTTTTATCCATACAACGTATTTTTTAATCACGGTTAAAAAAAAATTAATTACAGGCTGATACATCAATTATATAATGAGACACCCAAAGTTAGCAAACATTTTACTCTCGCTCACATTCCATTAAGGGGTATCGTTGTAATTACTGAGGTTAAATAGGTGCATTGATTTTTAAGTCTAATAAGTAAGACCACAACAGTAGGCGACAGTTGCCTCATTTTCATGATCGTGTAATTATTATAATATATTGAACATAACTTCCCTACACGCTGAATATTAATTCTTCTGCTTGGCCTCAGAGAGGGGTACTTTATCGTAAGAAATACTATGTACCATAACTAAATTATTTGCAGCAACCTGTTCTTTTCATATCTGCATCTGCTTCTATTTGTGAATACTTTTACATGCACATTGAAAAGGCCTGGATGGTAAATCTGCCAGGAGTAATATTACCTCCCATGGAATAAGCAATAATTAGTTTCTTGAGACCGACTACTGAGATGCAAAGCTTTTACTTTCAGGCAGTCGCAGTAATGAGGAACATCAGATTCAATTATATTCGTAAATAAAAGACATCTTTTACGCAAACCTACATAATAATAATAATAATAATAATAATAATAATAATAATAATATTTTATTATTATTATTAGTATTATTATTATTATTGGCACATATTTGCATCTTCTTTTTCTTCATATTAGGGAATTATAAACTAAACTGCACGAATATGTGAATGTTATTCTACTGTGCTATTCCTGGAACCTCATCGTGTACTGGTCGTATTGCCGTGAAAAAGACTACCTGTGGAGACGGGAAGGTAGGGTCAATATATGTTTTTGTCTTTATAAATGCTCATCAGCCTATTTCTTACCAAAATTCAGTTGGTAAGCACTTAAGTGAAAAGTCAAGTATATAAGCTTTGATGTATTCATGACATGTATATATGCACTCATGCACACACCTGCTTATATATATATATATATATATATATATATATATATATATATATATATATATATATATATGTGTGTGTGTGTGTGTGTGTGTGTGTGTGTGTGTGTGTGTGTGTTGTTACGCACGAATGTACCAAAATATGTATATTCTGATACCAACATAATTTGTAATTAGTTCTTAGTGTATTCCAAAGCGCAAATAGTATATAATTTCATAGTGATTTCTTGTCAAGGCGTAATGCATATTTCCTCTGTAAAAAATTCTGGGTATTTCTCGATTACTATTGACTTGAGTATTATTATACCTGTCAACATAAATAGCTAAAAGCATATTTGAAGCTTCCAAAACTAGCTTGTCCATTTGGATGTTATATGCAACAAAAGTGAATTCACTGATGAATAGGGATTATATCGCCTGGCCTTTATACAGAACAGTTGCTACATGGGGATGAGAAGATGTCGCAATAATGTGAGAAAAACATCGTTCAGATACGCGATGGCGTCTTATTAAAACAGTCATTTGAAGGAAATATGTCATTTAAGTTATGATATAATAATATGGCCGCATGTGAAGATATGAAAATCGTTCTCACTTGAGAATGTTGATAACCGTACAACTGTAGGCAAGTTACAGTACTTTGCAGAATCTTGTCGTGGAGAAAGACCAATAGAATCTTACGAAAACGTTCGCAATAATAGTGACCTTTAGGTTTTTTTCTTTATATAGTTTTACAGTATAACTCTGTTTTGTAGTGGTGTGTGGGAGGGGAATTGTGACATCGGCTAAGACTCCCTCCGTTAGCCATAAGAAAAAAGACATTTCCTACAGATAACGAGTTGTATGTATTGCTAAAGAAAACTAGTTTTAAGGAGCGTTCTATACAAATGTTTTGTCAGTGTGTATGGGTAAATAGTTCATCAGAAATAGACACATTTCTACAGTTAATCCCTAATCTTCCTTTAAGGTTACATGTTTCATCATATGCGTACAGTTCTTACTTATATTAATTTATTATGATTCATGTCTATGATTATAATAATGGAAATAAAGATCATCATGACGAAAAAGATGAGCTCTATTTTTATTTTTGTGTCCTTTATTCTTCTTTTTCATGATACACATTTGCTTGTAAAGGCGGGGAATTAAACCTTGAGCTATATTTGTTTAACTCCCATTAATTATAAAGTTCATGCTCAGCCTGATCATTAGATACAGTGATCGGCTTTGAACAGATGACGCCACTAGTTTTCCAGGTGGGTGGAATTATTGAGTAAATCTTGATGACATATTTTGACAGAACATTGTGATTTCAAATTCAGATGAGTAAGAAAGAGCAATCTAAATCTGATGACCTGGAGAGTAGGCACTGACTTGGATTCGCTTGCAAAAGTGTTTAGATTATAAATAAGGTAAAATGTACACCTGATACAGTGGTTCAGCAGAGACGCGCGTTTTCGGAGTTATCGGAGATTCAATACATTAACGAACGAGAACCTTTCCATATGAATAAAATGAAGAGGTAATGCAAAGGATGTCTGAGATAAAGTTGTAAATCGCACATTCACTACCTGAGAATAAAATTTCAAGCATCGAGCGGGAGCACATGCTTCGTAAGTGACTATAAAGTGAGAACGAACTTCAATGTAGCGCAGACACGATGTTGAAATGCTTACAAAACCTGACACAGGACATAGAACAACAAACGCGGCAGTGGAAATCAACCATGCTCATCCTCTTCTACTCCAAAGAAAATGATAAGGAAGGTAAGAGCCTTGAATCAGGATATGTGAATAATCAATGATACATTCCGCATAAAGTGCTCTGGCCACACGTTTCCGTCTCGGTCATGACTACATACACAAAAACGCTCACCCACCGAATATCAGCTATGAGATCACTTGTACTGTATTATGTGCACATCCTGGAGAAAGGAGCACATGACGTATGAGAGAGCAATGCACTTGTCAAACATTTTGCATCAGTAATGCATGTGACAGATCGTATGGATTTGATATCGGGCGAGAGTATCGATCGGTGTTGAGAGATCTTGGAGTAGGATTGATAATGTACATAGAGGATACAACATTGGGGACCAGGGTTTCGGACAGTCTTACACCACATTGCCTTAAAGCGATTATTCAACCTAAAATGTATATTTAGTGGTTCTTCAACCAAAGCAGAACTTGGACAGGAGAGAGGTGTAGCAAGGCAATGCAGAGTTTGTTGTACTGGATTTACAAAAATGAAATATATTCAGATCGAAAAGGGACAATAGGTGCAAATATTTCCATACGTGCATTGCAATTAGAAAGATATGGCGGCATTCGATTCATCACTCTTTTTTCTCTGTGAATATATATATATATATATATATATATATATATATATAGATATATATATATATAAGAGTATATATATATGGTATATATATATATATATATACAAAGGTGATAGAAAGATATTCAAGATTATAAATTTGACTGTTAAACCGCCCAAAAAAATCAAAACCTCAATTTTTTTTTAATTAAAGAATCCTGCAGTATTATTTATTATTTAGTTCGACTTTGTTCGGCGTACCACATATACTGGTAAAGTTGTTCCTTGTTCTGTAAACAACGTGTCAGTAATCTACACTTATGTGTAAACGAATGTAGTCGATTTCATAGATAAGGAACTATAAGATACCTCTTGATTTGACCTTAAGATGAACCATCATCACCAAATACTTTTGTTGTGTTCCCACTGCAGACAAAGCTACGCAAAACGGACAGCAATCCGAAGCAACACAGATTAAGTGTAGGATCTTAGCTTTCCTGCTGATCATTCTTTGAGTTATGGAAGTTTATATTTACGACCATGGAGGCAGCTTATTTTACTATCGTTAGATTGTGAATTAGTAATGGAAAAAGGGAAAGGCGCAAAAATACACACGATTAGACATAAGCAGGTCAGCAATAGAATTCTAAGGACTACTTGAACAGATGAATGTAATACACCATACACGCTTCTGAAAGGGATATTATAGCCATGTTGGTAGCTTGCGTAAATTTCATAGAAGGAACGTTTGTAAAGATAACGGCAGATTATTTTTAATTCGCTTGATTGGAAGAGGATTTGAGTAGGTGAAAACGTGACCAAATTGAGTCATTTGTTTTTAATTGGCAAAGGAAAGATGCATTTGCAGTTTTGACATTACCACAGAATAAAAATAACATATTTTTTAATAGTAATCCTTACGAAACATATGTGCCTCTTGCATTAATATTGTTACTGTCAGAAGCTAAACATGTCATTTCAATTTTAAATGTCGCAAATATTGTTTAGAATACGCATCCTGGCAATAAGGATTAATATGTACACAAGTTTGCATATTCCGCAGGTAATCTTAAGTCACTCTAAATGACATTTTATCATTGTTTTGTCTTTCTTGTTGTGTACATTCAATACAGGCAACAGCAAGTGTCATAATGTTGTTTTGTCAATATTCGAGTAGAAGTTGGAAACTCCTACTAATACTAATAAATTGTGATTCAATCGTAAGACAATTGCGCAGGTGTTTGGACTTGAACACAACTGCATATTTCTTTAGACTGTAACAAGCTGATGATATATGACCATTTCAGGATGGTCTGGACATTTGTGTTTGGGAACTTTTCACTGTGGCTCTATTTTCTTGCTAATAGAATAAAATGTTACCATAAAAATACAAATGGACATTTACGCCTTCAGAAGTGATTTCACTGTCATATATCAATTTCCAAAAGTATCCAGTTCAGAAAACTTAGATTGTATTAAGTCAGTACACAGTGATAGTGAATACAATTCCTCTACAGAATGTATTATGTTTGGAAATAGACTCTTAAATGAAAGGATTATGATGATAATGATGATGACAATGATGGCGACAATGATAAAGATGTTAATTATTTTCTTATTTTTATTCAGATTTATGTCCACTAGGAGACCAGCCTGGATTAGTGTATATTGGACTTGTATATTCGGAGCTCATTGTACAGCGATCCTAGCATTGCTATTATTCATATTACCTAGACATATGCTGCGAGTCCTGTAGGCAAATAAACATGTATTTAATGCTTAACTGGCTTCGATAACAAAAATATATTTTAATTTTTGATCAATTTAATCACACAAATAAACTTGTGATAAGTTCATCATTTTAAGAATTTTTCTTTTGGTTAGCCGTTAATAATAACACGAGCCTTCTCAGAAATATACAAACTGAATTTGCGTTGTTGCTATATGGGAAATTGGTGTAAGTTTTGTGAATATGAAAATGCTTCTTGCGCAAAGTTCAGCATACTTTGATGATGTAAAATAGCAACATTTCCTGAACATTTATGAGTGATATTCCATTTTGTGGAGGAAGCGTCTCATTTATGCATGGTACTTCACAGTAAATAACATAATCAACGTCAGACTGTAACACGTCTCAACATCATATGAATTTTAGCGCTCCTTATCAGGCGCGGAAAAGCTCTCTTAATCATCTTTGGCGTCTGTCTGTCAGCCGTTTCGTCTGTCTGTCCGTTCACTCTTACTCTTTTTATGACAGACAAAGTGCTTAGCAACCCTCTGACAGTGTTCAGTGCCATTTGGTGGGCGATCTGTCTTAAACAAAAGCATATGCCTCCTAAGAATTTCTTTCTTTCGCTTTTCATATAATTTGAGTACGGAAATGTACGTAGATAATAGGTTCGGATAGGTCCGCTCAATGTAGTTTCGGATGTAATTGTTTATTGAAATATAACATATAGTAATTAAATGATTTCATCAAATGTTTCGTTCACTATAGGGTGCGAATATGGTGACAAAACAAACTGCAGTGCGGTGAGCCGACATGGGTGCTATTTGAATGAGGCTATATGCTGCGGTACATGCCTCCCACAAAAAGGAAAAATTCCAGGTAAATATAAAAAGCTGTCAATATTCATATTGGATATAGCCCGAGATTATAGGTGTAAAAAGCGCAAATATATTTGGCAACGTCCCCAAATTTCTTTATTTTTCTCCAAGGATAAATGAAGAATTAAAGTTTGTGTGCTGAATTTAATTTACATCCTCGCAGCATGTAGTTTTTTAATTTACTTTTTGCAAAAATTAAATACTTCCAAAGAAACAGAAAAGGTTGTCATGTACAAGCAACATGATTTATGCTTATAAGAATTCAGACAGAATATTAAATATATCGGCTTTGAACCGTAGATGCTTGAGTCGAAAACTGTTCATCTTCTTACACGACTGAATGACACAAGTTAAAAATATTTAAATTAAATGAAAGTAGCGCATAGATACGGAGATACACTGTTGCCTCAAAAATATATCTTCTTGGTGCAATAAATATGACGTTATTGAAACATTCTGGCCAGACGAAAACAAACAAACAAATAAATAAAACAATACAACCTATCCCAATAACTACAGTCTACCTCTTAACAGTACCTTCCTCGCAGAGTGATGTTTCCCCAAAAGCTAATGCGTACAGCGTCAATCAGGTTGGTTTCCTCAACCTTCTATGATACTAGTCTATGGTGCACATCAGAAACATTTAAAAGATATACATGAAGAGTCCTTAAGTTGGTTAATATTCATATAGGGTTTACAAATATGTAGATGTATGTCGAAGATAAAATTTAATTAAATGTGACAATCACGATTACACTTGCATTTCTCTTGCAAGGTTAACGTATCATAAATATGGCAGACGAAAGTATTAATACAGATCTCGGCTTTGTTACTTAAATTTGGCTTGCATATACCCATTATATGACTGCGAAATCATTGTGTCCTAAGATGTACAAACAAATAGGTCGCAAACGTTTATTTCGTGGCATTGCACATGCAGACATTTATAATTTGTTTGAAATAGAAGCGTAAGTGATATTCATTGTTGATTATATTTAATAAGAAGGAGACAACGAAAGCAACTTTGATTTACTGACTTTGGGGAACGTGCTTAGCTAAACAATTCTTGAGATACAATGTATTATTGTAATACAATCCTCTCTAATTAGTACCTACTCTAGTATTTTCAATGATGCTTAGTTATTAATACGTGGATTGTTGCTCTGATAAATTGATTAGTACTGATTAGCAAGAAAAATTCATTCTTACTTGAAGATTTCATGTTGGAACTGATAAAGCAAAGGAAGAAAAACTGAATGTACGGTAAAGTACATTTCCATTGCAATGTCACAGGTTTTATCACTTATTTTCATTCTATAAATGAATAGTAATTATTTGTATTAATAGAAGACAAGATGGATATGTTACGTGACCAGGCTCGTACAAAGTCACAAAGAAAAGAGTGAAGCCAACAAGCTTTGTAAATTTAACAAAATAATTCATTTCCCTAGAAAACAAAGTAAAAATATGAAAAAGGACTTACGGTCTGTGAATATAATCCAAAACTTTAATCCTAGAATTTAAAAATATATGTCCTATCATTAAACAGTTCTAATTCAATATAAGATAAAATCTCGATGAAGTTTCAAGATGGAAGGCGATGACGTCCTCTATAACCAGTTTGTGTTGATGTGTCAACAGTTCCTTGATGAGCACCAAGAATATAATTCCGGCTTTAGAATTCCGAATAATTTTTAGTAAATGTGTTTGTCCAAGAATTTCGATGAAGAAGAGTATTTTACAGGGTGAATAAATTATTTTAATTTAAAAAAAGAAAACTCAATTCAAATGGCAACAACAGAAATACCTTTCGGCCTGAAGGTATAATTTACAACTGACTCAGAAACCCTAAGATTGAATATTAAGCTCAACTCAAAAATGCAATTTCAGACCCGCATGATAGGTCGCGTGATCACTTACTACAAGTCAATTATCGCGTAGACTTGTGTAGCCTTAGCTAAGAATCATTGATTCTCACACTGGAAATGAATTTTTAAAAACTGTTAACAACAGAGCTAACACGTGGGCTGAACATGACTTTGGTAATGACCAATCATTTTCACTCTGTGGTTACGAATTCAGACCCAAGGTCAGGAACTAGGTCAGCTAAAAATATAATGTAGCAATACTTTTGCGTTCTGATCAGGCTAAAAGAACTGAACTGAATTTCCTGGGAAAAATACCAAATCCAGTAAAAACGTTATCATTACAATAAAATGTAATGAAACAAAAATAGCATAAAAGAAATTTAAAACTAACATACAAGCAAGTTAATTGCATATACGTAACACTTCCCCCATAAAGAAAAAGAAAGATTTATGTAATAAAGCTTTCTTTGTACCACATGTAAATTATACGTGAGGTAAAACAAAATTACATAAGAAGAACTCCAATGAATTATACAAAGTGTACATGAAATAATATTTCTATACGCGGGAAAGTGCATCTATAATTAAATTGTCTTTTCCCTTGATGTGCCTGATGTTAAGATTATATTCCTGTAACAACAAACTCAACCTTAACAATCTCTGATTTTTGTTTTTCATCTTGCCGATGAAAGTAAGGGGGTTGTGATCACTAAACACAACAACCGGAGAAGGAGCCAAGCTAATGTAAACTTCAAAATGCTGTAATGCCAATATTAAAACCAAACATTCCTTCTCAATTGTTGAGTAATTTCTTTGGTGCTTATTTAATTTCTTAGAGAAATAGCACACTGGATGATCAACATCATTTCTATCTTCTTCAATCAATACTGCTCCAACCCCAACATAACTTGCCTCAACATATAGCTTACAAGATTGACTGAAATTTGGAGCTGTAAGAACTGGTGCACTTTTAAGTATGGCCTTTAACCCATCAAAAATCTCCTGACATTTTTCAGTCCAAAGAAACTTGTTTTTCTTGCTCAACAAGCTTGTAAGGAGTTCAGCAATATTAGAAAAATTGGAACAATATTTCCGATAGTATACAGCCATAACTAAAAATCCCATCCGCTGCTTTTTACTGACAGGCACAGGGAAATCAGAGATAACCTTAACCTTAGCATCTATAGGTTTAATTTCTCCAAGTTCAACAATATGTCCTAGAAATGTTACATAAGCACGGCCGAACTCACTTTTAGATAAATTGATTGTCAAACTTGTATCAGTAAGTCTGTCGAAGAATTTTCGAATCGTGGCTAGATGTTCTTTCCAGGTGTCCTTGTAGATGATGACATCATCGATGCAAAAATCACAATTGTCTAGACCAGAGGTAATCATATTCATCAAATGTTGAAAGGTACTTGGCGAACCCTTCATCCCGAACGGCATCACTTTATATTGATAAAGTCCATCTGGAGTCACAATGCCGAAATTTCTTTTGCCCTTTCCGTTAGTGGAATTTACCAAAATCCTTTCAGAAGGTCGAATTTGGTGACATACTTGGCATTTCCAATTTTATCAATATAGTCATCGATTCTTGGTGATGGAAATGAATCTGTTTTTGTCACACTCTTCACCTTCCTATCATCAGTGCACATTCGGAAAATTTTATCTGGTTTCGGAACAAGTATACATGGTGAACTCCAGTCACTTTTATTGGGCTCTATGAAATCATTCTCCAGCAAATACTGAATTTCTTTTTTCAAGTATTCCTGCTTGAGAGGGTTCATCCTATATGGATGTTGTTTCACAGGTTTAGAATTAACAATTTCAACGTCATAACAAATTTTGTTTGTCCTCCTAGGAACATCTGGAAATAAGTGATCATATTCAAATAATAGCTGTTTAAGTTCATTCCTTTCCTTTCTTGTTGTTGCAAATGTCAAAGTTTCTGGTCCAGATTTTTCATAATTTCTAAATTCCGAAAATTTGTCGCTCCAAAATCAGTAAAGTCCGATTGAATTCCTTCACTTAAATCTTCAGTGAGTTGGACAGGTACAACTAAAATAATTGCATGATTTCCCTGGCCATCTCTCTCAATATACTGGTACTCCATTAATTTATTTAGATCAGAGTATTAATATTATAATTTAACTCATTCATTTTTTTCTTTACTTTGTAAGGGCCGTAAAATCTAAATTGAAGAAAATTTTGAACAATGAGCAAGAAAGAATGAACTCTATTACAAGACTCAAAATTTCTCTCATGAAATTTCTGTGAAACCATAATTTCACTTTTGATTTGAATTGCTGAGAGCCAAATTCAAGCATGACTAGCTGGAAAGTTCCAGATTGAGTAAAACAAAAAATACTTTATCAAAGCTTTTACTATAGTTTTTGTTCTAATGTTCCTCAAAGGGATTGCCTCTGGGAATCTTGTTGACGCACACATAATGGTCAACAAATATTGGTTGCCTGATTTGGTCTTTGGTAAGGGACCGACACAATCTACCATAATTCTGCTAAATGGTTTGTCAAACGCAGGAATAGGTTGCAGATGAGCCTTAGATATCTTTTGATTGGGTTTCCTACCATTTGACAAGTATGTCAAGATCTACAGTATTTACAAACATCACTTTTGATTTTTGGCCAATAGAAGTGAGTCAAGACCTTCTGATAAGTTTTTTTTATCCCTAAATGACCAGCCAGAGGAGTTTCATGGACCAGACTAAGTATTTCCTGTCTGTAAGATTTTGGAACTACAATATGATAATTCACTGACCACTCGTCACCAGCAGGTACCCCGGGAGGTCTCCATTTTCTCATAAGATTTCCATTTTTAATGAAATAACAGGCAAGTACTTCCGTGGCTTCAGTTCTACTAATGGCCCTCTGAAACAAACAGGAGATCTCAGGATCTCAGGATCTTTTTCCAGTTCAACGACAAGTTATTGTCGTTTGTCACCCTGATTAGATAAAAGAGAATGAGTACTTAAAAGAGGATCACTGTGATCAATACATTTTGATTGATCCAAACAAGGAGTGAGAGTGACCTCATCAATAGCCTGACCAATACATGTGTCACCTAAAGGAATTTTTTCCTTATCAAAATCATTCTCAAGGGCCTTTGTTGACATAGCTCTAGTAACTGCACAAGCTGGGTATAAGTAAGGGAATTCTTTGTCAATTGGGTCAACTTTCTGATCCAAAGAAGGCTTGTCAGTTACAAGTGGATTAACCACAACCTTGTCTCCAGCTAGGTCGTTGCCTAGTAACAAATGAATGACCTCAACGCGTAAAGAAGATACTATTCCGACTGTCACAGGTCCTGAAACTGAATCTGATGACAAATTTACAGAATGGAGAGGAACATTAACAATTGCTAATTAAATACTTTTTATTTCCAGGTTATTTTGTGCTAGATAAATGCTTTTCACACTGTCTCTGAGTTATAATTTTTCGCTTTTAGTTTCACTCTCGAAGTAATATTTTCGTATTGACCTCTCAGAGATTCGATTATGAAACAAGGAGTATGCGAACAAAGACATCTTTTAATTAATTACTTATTAAACTGATTATTTCATTAATTTAGAAATTCTTATCTTCCTATCTGTTTATCTATATAGGTTGTTTGTCTGCATTTACACCAAAACCTTTTCTTTTCTCTCTCTCTCTCTCTCTCTCTCTCTCTCTCTCTCTCTCTCTCTCTCTCTCTCTCTCTCTCTCTCTCTCTCAAGTTTTTGTTTCAAACAAAAACACAAATGAACTCTAAATAGAAAATCAGACTCGAAATATACATTACAATCTATATTTTCATGAAGTAGACAAATTTCATTGCAGCCAATAGCTCTTTAATAAATGAATATTTTAGGATATTCATAACATTAAAGGGGATATAAATGTTACTTGACAAGAAACTGGCTGTGCGAGATACTCAAGTTTTGTAAATTTAAGGACGAGTTGATCTACTGGAACATTTAAAGCACTCCTGACAGGACAGGACAGGACACAATATAATACAAAGCAACGCAATGGAATGCAATAAAATGCAATATTGCAATAATGCAATGCAATGCAATACAATACAAAGCAATGCAATACAATGAAAAGAAATGCAATGCAGTGCAATAACTGTATTTGAGACTTAGGTCTATCGGCATAGGTAATTGTATATTAACAAGACAAGATATTACAAAGGCGGCTGATACACCAATCTGCTCCAGCTATTAATTTTATTTTCATGAGTTAAAACAGCATACAACGTGGAAACACTTTGAATATTTTGTTAATACTAAAAGCGCATCTACTTGTTGTTACGTATATCTATATTTGTTTAAAGTGTTGGTACATGACTGTGTCTATGTCATGTTTAATTTTTGTTCATTACTGTAAATTGTAATGATCATCTATAATCAAGATATTAGGTATTTCAATTATTTACACGCTTTTAGAATTGTAGTTGAAGATATTAGGAGTATAAAATGCTTAGGAACTATAAATAGTTGTATACGTAGGCGTTGGTGCCCCAACGGTCTACCAGACCACGGGACTGATGATGATGATGATGATGATGACGTAGGCGTTTAAGACCATTAATACTAATATTAATAATATAACGCGTTGAGAACTTGGGGGGTACATTTTTGTATTGGATGGTGGGGCCAGGTGGGTTCGTATACGAACTAAGTAATTTCTCATTCGATGGTTTAGGTCAGGTGGTTTCTTTTACGCTTTGGGATATTTACTAAGTATATAATAGCGAGTAGTAGCAATAAACGTTTTGACCCTTTATGCTTGTATATAAGTACGTGGAGCTGGACAATTTAGTCAGTCATATTTCTTATGTTCTTCTTGTAACACCAGTCCTCTGACTATCTAATTGTTGTGTTTAGATATTATTTGAGAGGAAACATTTGTTTGGATTATTCATTGGAATTTCAAAATGTTCATTGGACCAAAATAAAATCTGGGACTATTGTAAATTATTTAATGGAGTTATGAACAATGCCATTTTGATACACCAGAACTTTCTGCAGATAGTGCATTTAAGGATATGAAATTCATTCGAAACATTCGATTCTTTTGGACTTGAATAGAACGTTTTAGGATTATTTTCTATTCAATTCATGATACAGTAAATTCCTTTTATATTTTCATTTTATGACTTTGATGACTAAATTATTTATTAAGTGTTACATGACTTGTTGGTTTTGCTTCTTTCTGTTACTTAGTTTATGGCCATAGAATCGTAGCAGAAATTGGGGGCTTGACTCTATGGCCATAAACTAAGTAATAGGAAGAAGCAAATCCAATAAGTTTAGTAAAACTTTTTAATTATCAAAATAAAATAATGCACGTTTCTTAAGTAAAACGCAGAATCTGTTAACGTTGTTATTCACTAAAATTGCCGATGCTTTATGGCACATATAACTTTTTAAATATCTATACCTGCTGCTGTAGGACATCATTGTACAATGTGAACAATTTGTTTAGAGAGGAGCACACTACAAATTCGTACAACAGGCTTTGAAACTCAATATTTTTACTGCCGTAGAACATGCTTACCAGACCATAAAGTCATATTTACTAGCAAACGATGAGAACAATATTGTCTTTGTATATTACTATCATCTGAAGATCTGAATGAACGACTTATCCTAGATGCATATGCTCACTGACAAACAGCAGTTTTTGACTGTAAGGTTTAGCCCCTAGTATTTACATTTGTCGACATTTTGAAGTTTGAATCATATTTTTAATAATTTTTGTAATCCTGCGGGGCAAAGTACTGACATATCTACATGAGTGCTTGTATGTGAACTCTGTTTCCCGTTTTTGAAGCAAAATTATTCCCCAAAGTTTGCATATCACAGCGGTCACGAGAACAATTCGACAATAGTTTCTATGAGATCCGTCACCGGTCTTTGATTTGATTAGTGGTATTAGAGTTACTCCAGTGAGGTCAAAAGGAATACGGCGATACACCAGCATGTAATTAAAAGAAAGCATAAATCACACACACACACACACACACACACACACACACGTTGAATACATTTAAATTAAAAAAGATAAGTATCCATATACCGATTCAGTGTTTCTTCTATCAATCACTAAATCCGCATTTTGCAAAATACACCATTTTGGCGAAATGAATGTGTCTATATATATCTATCTATATATATATATATATATATATATATATATATATATATATATATATATATATATATATACACACACACACACACACAAAATTACAGCTGTTTTTCTTCCTTAAGCAAATTTGCGGTAATATCTGCCATAATAATTACATTTATAATTTTATTATGTCGTTATTGTTGTTGCTGTTATTATTATTATTATTATTATTATTATTATTATTATTATTGTCCTTTCATACGCTACATAATTCTGTT
The DNA here is from genome assembly GCA_016617855.1 of Megalonaias nervosa. NCBI lineage: Eukaryota > Metazoa > Mollusca > Bivalvia > Unionida > Unionidae > Megalonaias > Megalonaias nervosa. The sequence goes on from JAECUM010021094.1 coordinate 14,910, forward strand.
CACATCTTTCCTTTAGATTCTCATGTTTCGCTACCCGAGACTGGTCCGACATGCTCATTTTGAGTGCGTCGCCCAGATCAAATTTAGTAATTTGAAAATTCCTAAACACTACAAACCTAATCTGGTTCACCGTCCTGAAAAGTTTAAGAACTGCAGCAGGTTTAGACTCTTAGAGCATAACTCTTCCGGGATATAATTTCGTAAGCAGCAAATCTTATATATGGGGTTAATAATTCGTCAGGATGTATTTCCGCGCGCTATTCACATCATAAAGTTAGGTCTATGCATGCTGGTTCTTTGTGGTGGAAGCAGGAACTCGCTCGTTTATTATGTTGTTTTTTTTTAAATATGTTTTTATATTTCTGGATGTAAATTTCTCCAAGTGATGCTAACATGTAAGGTTTCCTCAGCTTTCTTAGATTTGGTGTTCAGTGTTTATATTGTATAAGCAGCATGTTTATTCCCATAAGAGGTCGCTTAGCTTTTGTTGACATCTCCTAGCTCCATCCCAGCATATATTGCTGGTTAGAACTTAGAAGTGACACCTGTTTATCTAAATACGTGTATCTTGCATGTGTTTCCCTGTCTTCCCACGTGATTTTGGTTTGTACTGGTGTAACCTGGAGTTCAGGTACAGGAGTGCCACTCCAAAGCTTTAGAAGACATTGTTTGCCACAGTTCATTGTCTCTATAAACACGTTCATAGTGGTAGTCATGAGGACACCATACATAAAAGTCACAATACTGTCGGTCTGACAAAACCATTTGCATCTGGTAGTAACGTGTGTTTACAATCGATTGTTAACCGGTTGTTTATGATTTAAACCACGGAACATCCAGTATAGGGTTTGTCTTTCATGCTGTAGGGACATTTCATCTCGAGATAGCCATCCCCACAACATTCACAAAAAATCATGCGGTCTGGACTAGCCCCAAACTGGGGGTATCTTTCATTGATAATCAAAGTTTATAATTGACATGTTTACTCATAACTAATGCTCAGTATTCAGTCTTTGCTGTTATTTCATGTTTAGTTCCCCAGGCTGTTGCAGCACTATAGAAGGGCATCTTATTCCCGTAAGATGCACAAATTGCTTTCAGTACTGTCAGAGATGGATGCGAAATGCTAGTGTGGCATACACGATAAAAACTGGAAGCTGTTATTCTTCCTGTACGATATCTGTGCCAGAAGAGACTATTTGATTGGCTCCTTGTCTCCTTCCCAAGATGCAATGCATGTTCCTTGGAAACAGATATGTCTATAGCATTACACTTCTCTGACATGCTCGTATGATAAATCTGCTCTCATGGGGGGGGGGGGTCTTTGTCCGAGGCGATTGGGCCGGGGATGGGGGTGGGCCTTTATTGTTGTTTCCATTGATTTTTCTGCGTCAGTTTGTTGGTGTTGCGTCTTCTGGGATGTGGGTTGTCTCTGCTTCATTTGTGGGTGTTGTCGTTGTGGAAGTGATATTCATGGTGGGGGTGTCTATGGGTGTGGGGTGATGTGGTGGTGTATTCATGTCCGAAGTGACTGGGTTGGTTTCTTCTAATTCTGTTTCGTCCTCGCTGACCTCCCCTATAAGATCTTGCGTTAGGGTTTGAGCGTAGGTTTTGCGTTTAGTCCCTGTGGGGCAGTCCCTTTTTAGGGCCAGTGGTACCACAACTCCCACACGGCCTTGCCTTGTGGCAATTATAGTACCATGACTGGACTGTAAAACCTCTGATTTTAAAGGTCTACTAATGCACTTGCACGACTTTCGTTTATATTATAAATTTAACCTTCACGAAGCGATTTGTATAGGTATTATGTCAAATACCTCATCATTAATGAAAATAACGACTACAGAACATCGATTTTTTTTATCGTTGGAGGCAAAACGCTCCTAGCTGATCTCGCGCTCGGTAATTTCCGTAAGGCAAAGCGGAAGTGACGCAGTGTAGGGAACAGCTTTCCAATTTTCAATGTAGTTACGTTAAACAAGTGGAGCCGTGTGGGAAACAAAATGGTAAAAAGGTGTATTGTTGGATGTTGTAGCAATACAACACGAGGAGAGTTTGCACTCAGTTCCGACTAGTCCTGTTTCAAGGAAACGATGGATTAAGTAGATAGCGAACGACAAGAAAGACTGGACTGAGCCGACTAGTGACAGGCGAGATGGTCAAGTTGTCTGTAGTGACCACTTCAGAGAAGACGATTTCGATCCCGCCTGTAAAATGAAAGAGTCATTTGGGATTAATACCATTAGACGACTCCTGTCAAATGAAGTTCCAAGTGTTTTCTCACCAGATAACCCAGAGTACATGCACACCAGATCAACAAAAATCAAGGGTTACGGCAAGCCTAACAAAACGTAGCCCTAGAGATTTTCAAAAGCGTGAGCAAGCAAGGGTAAAAAGTTCATTGATTTTACATGCTATAGTATTTGTTGTCAACCCTACACTCTTGCCACAAATATACCTAGCTTACGAGCTATTAATGGGAGAGGGAAGTTTTAGTGGGAGGGTGTTTGCAAATCGTAATAGGTCCTATTCTTATCCCAAAAAATATGAAACCTGCTTTATCATGATCTGTCTGTGTGTGTGCAATGGTGCAAAGCCTAAATCAAAGGGATATATATATATATATATATATATATATATATATATATATATATATATATATATATATATCTTTGCCACCCCCGTCCGCATTGTTTGGACCTCACCCTAGAAAAAATTCTTCTGGATGCCGTAGCTTGTTTCCTGTCTGTTGCTGTTTTCAACATTAATAATAATGATATATCAAGTTTTCTTCTCATGCTTAAATGGTGTGAATGGTTGGTGTATTGATTGTGTTTAATTGTAAAGACTAATTAGTTCTGCGGTTTTGGGAGTAAATTACCTTCTTTGCTTAGATATACACTATTGTGCGAGTGGATCCTGGTCTAGGTTGGATTCACACCCACAACCCATTGATTGCAAATGTGAATAGTGGAAAGTATATTATTATTATTCACATGGTGTACAGAATCATAGAAGGTAATATAAAAAGAATTTTGCCTTTAATATTGTTTACGATGTAAACTTATAATGCTGCTCAATTTATTTATATCTTATATATAAATTTGCCATAAATTCGCTAGAGTCGTCACTATCAACCATTATCATCACATACGCTCAACTTGAGGGACTTCCCGATAGTGCGTCACTTCGGATATCCGATTTTTCACCGGAAGTGTATAAATATTTCCGGAGCTTTTTCCGTAAAACATCAATGTATGCTAAAATAATCTTAATTTTCTCCTTTGTGAGTTAAAATCTACATCTAAAATGCACATTTCGAAGTTATTTAGCGAAAAATGAACATTATGACATATAATGTGTATTGGACACTAGTAGACCTTTAAAGTAGTCGGGAGCTTTACCCAATTCCTTGTGGTCAATCTTGATAATAATACGGTTATTTTCAAGGCCAGGCCATGCCTTAAAACTCTCTCTTCTACATTTGTGTATTTTGATTTGGAGGCGCTGCTCTAGGCCCTACTGAAATACCAACATACGGGAAGCGCAATAAGTAAACATTTGCATACTTCCGCTCTTTTAATTTGGGGAGGGGGTGTTACACGCACCACTGTTGTTTACTACAATATTCCCTTGGGAGATTAGTTTTTCCTTCTGTTTGGGGTACAGGATAATGATCCCTCTCCCTATCACTTGGTCTTTGGTGGGCTGGGATTTCGGATAAGTCCAGTGCCTTGGCCCATGGGTTCCTGCAGGCTGTTAGCAGAGTCCCGTTCTCAACTTGGGAGCTTTCCACTCGAAAATATTGGTGGAGGAAGGCCTCTCCGCTGATTTTTGTTTGCATTTCCATTAGGTGTGTAAATGTAGCTCTTAGAAGGGCTTTTATTTAGAAGAAAAAAAGCTAACTTGTGAGAAAATTAGGAGATTTTGGGTTTAAAGATTAAAATGTCGCTTAGCTCACAGGGTCTCTTTGCCAGTTACTTGGTTTGCGAACTGGTGTAAAACCTAGACCCCCAATCCCATATAGCCCTCTTTCGATTGACGATATTCCTAATCTTCTTTGTAACGAGGTTTACCTCGAAACTCTAGGAAGCCTTTTAAAAGTTGCGTCTTTATCAATGTGTTTGTGCGTATATATATATGGCCAGAATGGCCCTATCCCTAGAACCATTTGATTTTAAATACCGTATTCTGATTTTAAACCTAGTATCAAAGTGTCTTTATATCAGAAGTGGCAGGCATCACGGAATGATGCAGTGAATAACAAACTTCATGCCATCAAGCCAACCCTAGGAGAAGGGACTCCTTCCTACAGAACCATCCATAGGTAGGAGGTAGTCATTGCAAGAATTAGAATTGGTCATACTTGTATAACCCACTCCCATATACTAAAAGAAGACCCACCAGAGTGTGTTTCTTGCAATGTACCATTCCCTGTTGAGCACTTTATGATGGAGTGTTTCGACTTCCAACCTACGCGCGATCAGTACTACAATGTACATGACATGAAGGAACTTTTGATACAATAAACGTGACTTGTATTATAGAATTCTTGAAAAAAGTAAACTATTCTAGCTATAACTTTTATGCTGTCAACTTTAGTAGTTTTATGTAATGTATATACCGTCCCTTATTTTAAATACCTTTTCATCCGTGTTCTCAACTAAAGTTAAAGCATTGCTATCTTAAAACCAAGTTTGTTATCAGTATCAGCTTTAAAAGTTAATAGCATAGAAATCGTGAAGGTGTATTTTCTCAATATTCTGCTAATATATTGTTTTGCATCACCTTACGCTTTAATGCAGTTTTTTTTTTACTCTAGAAAGAACATCATTGAGACGTTGAATCAAATACGAATATGCATATTCACTTTATCAAAGAAATTTAAATTTGATTAAATCTATATTCAGTGTAAGGTATTGAGTTTTTGGGTATGTTCGCTATAGTCGTCGTAATAGTACTGAACAATGCTTGAAAAAAGAGAAAATGATGTTCGACATGGAAACCTTTTACAGTGTTTCTCGTTTACACTTTGCTTCCCTCTTATCTGAAAGTTTTCACTTCATACTAACTAAATGCATATTCAATAAAATCTGTACATGGATTTTCGTTAAGTTGTAGCGGGATACATCAAAATTAAGGCATTTTGTTTATTTCCCAAATACAGTTCAGCAAATGTGACAGCTACCAACCAAGATAATTTCTCTTAATATAAATAGAACAACACGCCAAAAATAACAAGAAACAGTTTCTCTTGACACCACTAGGGCTTCCCCTGTAATTTTTAAGAAAAAGTTAACAGCAATGTAAGTGCGGAATGTTTGCAGAAATGTTGAGTGGTATCTTGTGGTGGTGCCCATCCATACAGAACACTAACTTATTGAAAGTGTTTCACTTACTGTTTATAGTTTGTGATCCGCAACCCGTTCGCTATAACAGCCTCTGCGATATATATATGATAATACCAATAAACAACATAGATTTTGGTATATATTATCGCCCTTGTCATGGAACGTCCAAATTACGTTGCAAATAGATGCATTCACTTCTGTGTAATTTTTGGGGAGATTTCCGTTCGATTAAATGTATCGGGCAAATTTAAGTCATCTGATTTAGCTTCGTGAAAAGATTTTTGACAGTGAGAAAGATCTTTTTGTGATGTACATATTTGCTACAGTAGCTCTGAATTTAATATGCCTTGAAGATTCACGAGGTTCATTTCTAATAACTATAAACGCTTGACTATTATGTGAATTTCAAAACTGGTATAAACTGTATGTTTTAGATATAATGATCTACGAATGTTCTTCTCGTTGGTAGTGGATAACAGGTTTACCAATGAAAATTTCTGGTGACGAGTTTAGAAATTTTAATGCACTCATGGGGTGGCCGAGTGGTCTAAATCGCTCACCGTTACGGATCACTGTCATTTCACTTCCGTCTACGTGTGTTCGAGTCTCGAGCTCGGCCAATGTGGGTACGTGAGAAAGCTTTCCAGTAGCTTGTCATGGGTCGGTGGTTCTTTCCGGGGTTTTCCCGGGTTCCTTCTCCACCATTTATACTAGCCACCATGTATACAAGAAACGCCATCCATTTCGTCTCCAGTTCTGTTTATTGTTGAAACAAAATGTATCTTTGCAAAGGGTTTACTACAGTCTAGCAACGTATGTTGAAACATTATTCACGTGATTCCACCAATACTATTAGAAGTACCACAACACACAGGTCAGCTGAATAAGCATTGTTTTCTGTCGTAGGTAACCAAGTGATTAATTTCCAACGCTCCAGTTTGTCCATCCAGGTTGTCGTTTTCAACTTTCAGTTTTAGTTTTACATTTACTTTCTCATAACACCAGTTTTGAAAGAGAACTGCACTTGTATGTAATGACATTAAAGATGTCTGAAGATGCCTGTTTTTTAGTTTGTTTCTCATTTCTTTGGGAATCAATCTGAGCTTGCGAGGGTTTTAACTTTTAGCTACAAAGAACTGTATTTTGCTCCTAATAGTTTTAACGATTTCTATGTATTCATTGACTGTCGTTTAACTTTCATTCTGTTTTCAACGTGCTCTTTGATGTCAAGTTTTGCAAATTATTTATCCTTTTCATCAATGACTGATTTCATATCTACTAAACTGCGGGAAGAACTTTCGGCTGCCACTCACCTCACTAGAAAAGGGTGAGCACTTAAAATTTGCCAAATCCAGTAAAACTTAAATCCTTTTTTTCCCCCATGATGATTGACTGATAGCGTGAGTGTAGGTCCTTAATATTTCAAAATCAAGAGTCATATTTCTGATATATTCTCTTGCAGAAGTGACAATGAAATTTCACATTACTAAAAGTTCATTTGCTGCTTCTTTTTCTCACTCATTTTTCACTGTTTCAATTTCTTCAAAGTCACATGTTTTTCCTCTTCACTTTCTTCTCGTTTTCTTTTCTTCTCTTTCTGGACGGGTATGGGTTCTCCCTCCTTTCCGCAGGGTTCTTCTTGTTCGGAAGCCCCCTCCTCCTCCTCCTGTTTATTTGATCAGTTCTCTTTTTTCTTACGGCAGTCTGAAGACCGATATCCTTTCTCCTGAAAATGATAACAGGTATCTTGACCTTTGTCTCTCTTCATGCCTGTCTTGCTTTCACATTGTGGGCATTCTCTTGTCCAGTGTCCTTTCATCTGGCAGATATAGCAAGTATCTTGACTTTTTATCTCGAAAGGAGGGGGAGAAGTCCGTCGCCTTCTCTGAAGTAAATCTTCGGATGACGCCTCGCAAAGCTTTAATCAGAAGCTCCATCGACGTTGGCTCTTCCATCATGACTGCTTGAGAATGGAATGAATCCTCTATGTCGCTGACCCTGTATATTGTCACCCTCTACGTTTAAAATCTAGTCATTTCATATTTTGCAATCACGATGTAACTATCGCACGATTTTACTGAGAAACGAGAAGAAAGTAAGAGGCAGAAACGTGACATCAACTCTCACACGAGCTGAAGTCTTGGCTCAAATCCATGCGAGAGATTTTGACGACATGAGCGAACCTGAATCCACACCTGCTACATCTGAGACCAAAACGAGAGGGTCTAGGTAAAACCAAAGTCATCCACCAGTATCACACGAAAAGTGCTACCACATTCGAGAGTCGGAAAACGCTCCTCCAGAAAATTTAGAACCACGGCCTACGCATGCACTGTGAAGTTTAAATATTTCAAGTCCGAAGTACCGCTGCATAAAGCAGAAGAGTTCATCACTGATTTGTATGATTCTTTGTTAATTACACTAAAACGACAATGTGAAGGCAAATAAGACGATGGCTTGAGACTCTCCGTTTGTAACGACAGTTTGAAGTCGTCAGACTGGATCAAGTTTAGCAGTGCGGCAGAACTGATACCTTCCAAAGTCATCGACAAGATTCAACTGGTTCAGCAGTCCAACGACAAGTTTCACGTCACCGATGGAAAAGCTACACTGTACATAACCCACGCTTTTCCTCCGAAAGGGAACGGATGCAAAAAAGTGTTACTGGTGGACAACCTTCTCGTCACCAAGCGCAGCCTCGTTCATATTAACAACACTCAAGAAAAGGTGTGTTTAGCCCGCGCCATCGTGGGTCGAACGTATGCCGACAAGAACGACACGGCAGAATTGGACAGTGTCTGGGAGAACATTCGACAATCAACGAAGTGAAGCAGAACTCCTATTACAACAAGCCGGGCTATCCAAAGACACTTCCCATGGCATTCCTGACATGCAAATATTGCAAGACGTCTTGGCTCCACGCTACACATTGAATGTGCACCCTCAAGAAGAGTGTGGACCTCTGTTGTTTCAAGTCGACAATTTCAAGACGGAAAATACATTCACGTCTATCATCAAGATTAACATTTAGATGCCATTACCAGCATCACCGGTTCCTCGGATACATATATTACTATGAGAAATGTGACTATGCCTCGGATGCGGGAGGTTGCGGGTTCGAACCCTGGCCGAGTCATACCAAAGACTTACAAAAATGGTACTAACAGCTGCCTCGCTTGGCGCTCAGCATTAAGAGGTTAGTGTTAGGACTGGTCGACCTGGTGTCAGAATAATGGGACTGGGTGGGACATCATGCCACATTCTGCGGCATGATGCCCCAGTGCTAGACATCACTATAAACTGTCACACTGCAGACATCGTAGCGATATGACTGAAAAATTGTTAAAAGCTACGTTAAAAATCTAAATCACTCACTCACTCACTCACTCACTCACTCACTATGCCTATAACAATCGAGAGCAACACAATCATTGCTGATCGAAATGTGAGTGATGTTTAGCCTCTAAACCTGTCTCGACGAATGACAAGACTGAGCGCCTTGCTCGGCTTGTCAACAAAGTTTGGTCAATCCAACCTGTTACCAATAACATCTCAATACTTAAGATTCACAGAGGAAAGTGCTTGTCAACTTCTGAGATTGTGCCCTACTTGTGAACAAGACATATGTGCCAGTTATGTCGAGGAAAGAGACGGTGTCACATTTGTCACCAAATTGTGGACGTGGAACATGAATACTACATTCAGAAATAAGAATTCAAACAGGAGGATGAGAAAGTTGACAAGAAGAAGGGGCATTACTTATCAGATCTGACCTTATTTAAAGGGGAAAATGAGACTCTCTTTATCGCTCTCTGTATCGCTCTTCGGAACATTATCAGGATTCTTCACAGAATCATCATCAACGCAATTTGTGTCTATTTCCATTCCATGTTTGCCTCCTCTGATGACAAAGGAAAAAGTATATTCTATACATAAATGCATGTATATAACTTACTGTGTGTGTGTGTGTGTGTGTGTGTGTGTATTATAAGCTCCTTGTTATTTATTCATAGTTTATTAAAATAGTACCAATGAGTAAATATTTTGTATTATACAAGTGCGAACCAAACTTGAGAGAAAATCTGTCACTGTCTATATGTACAATTATCATTGAATTTAGTGCCATATAGCATTCTCATGCACTTAAGTGATACAGCTGACAAGTCAAATAAATGAATAATACATAGACATGAGGAATCTAAGGAAAACTGTCTTGCCTGTAAATCAAATTCCTTAACTAACTCGTATCTGTGTGAAATGTTCTGTACCAACTACAGTGAAATAGTAATTGTAAGTAACTCTCCTGATCCATGTTGCAGATTAGACTACACTTACGGATGATGGACATAATGGCTGTGGCCAGTGTGAAAACTGCTTGTATAGTGGACGATGATGATCACTTTCAGTTTTTAAATATGGCTCCTTGAGAACTGACACTGCAGTCGAGTGAGAGAACACAATGAACTGCTTATTTAAATATTGATATAAATTAAGTGTTGACTCAGAAGTTACTATAGTTGTTAATATAACATTTTAAACAAGATAAATTTAAATAGGTGCATATATGATTTGCTTGCTGCCCTTTGACTGTTCTTAGGTTTTAAAAATGCCAAGATCACAGAAAAAATAGGAAAATATTCCAAGTTTACTTGAGTTTAATTAAAACGATTAAAGTATCAACTTGCCATTGGTTTTAAATTTAATTTTTTTGTTTAAACAAATTGGCACCTTTTTATCCATAACACTAGGAAAATCAACTACGTGTAATGTGTAAAATGGTCATAACATACCTGTTGGGCCTTTACAAACACAATTTTTATAACCATATAGTGAATTTTTAAAATACTTCGTCCAAACTTCATGCAAAAAATAAAGTGAAAACCATGCATCTATAAACCTTTGATTATCTTTCTTTCGCCAGTCAAATGTAGTTTTATTATTAGCATATTGCTTAACAAAAAGTAGATAATATTTTTCTGCGGATCTCTGTAATTGCTGTGCTTACGTAAAGCCTGAAGTTGCGCTTTTATAACAAGTTTTTTTCTGTCTCGTGTCCCAATGTTTGGATAACCATAAAATGACTACTGGTAACTCATGCAGATTAAGGATGATTCCCTAACACATGCCATAATATGCAGGGGGAAAATAAATCTTTTGTTTTTAAGTACACACATTCTGTAAGTTACACACAGTGGGTCCAAAAACAGATACTGCCAAATAAACTAGGGCATGAATTAAAGAGGTACCTTGGAATAATTAAGGGATGAATACTGATAGAAATAAAGGTGAAGGTGGGATGTGGTAAATGTTGAATAATTCTTTTATATATGCATTGGAAATAATTGTCAATAAATAGTCTTCTAAGGAAATAGTTTGATTTCTGGATGAATTACTGTTCTTTTCAAGATAACCAATCTTTGCAAGATCATTAAAACCTTTACTCCAAGAGGTTTCAACATGCGTAACATGTGTATCTGCAAAAACATTGTCTGATGCGTCACTGCTTTTTTTCATATGAATGTGGATACATTCTGTTATTATGGTATTGTGGATTTAGGACTAACTATATCACTTTTTTCATAAAAGATGTACATATTAAAAACAAATACTGAATTTTGTATTATCCTATATCTTTTTAATTGTTCTATAAAATAGTGGTGCTACAATTTAATGGTAAATAATTGTGAAATGTTTGCTTATCCTTGAGGAAACCTAATGAGCCAATTCAGGAATTTTAAATTATCTACAAACATTGGATGTCACTAATACATAATGTACCCTATCTGTGAATGACTATGTCTTTTGCTTGTTTTCAATAAAAGTGGATGTAAGTTTTGCTCAGAATGATCAAATCATGTAGAAAGCAAGAACAAAGTAAAAGAAACGTGCATCCAATATGCAAGCATAATGCTGAAAGAAGGAAGTCTGATTTAAACAACAACCAAAAGAAAATTTAATAAAGTGACCATACCAAGTTCCTTAGAACACTGCCATGACCCGCTGACACTCTACCCTATAATACTATATAAGAGCTGATGACTCTTGACCGGCGAAGATGTTCTGCACTGTGAAGAGGATAATGAAAGAAAACTAACTTAGCTACCATAATTGCTTTCTTGATGAAATCTCTCCTGATATAATGACAAAAAGGAAGAAAATTGGAGTTATAACACTTAAATGATCATAGTTGGGTATATATCGATGTGCAAATTGTTACCTAATCACTCGCAAAGTTAACATTAAGTCCAAGGGACTTAACTTTGTGATTCATATATGCCAACCCACCGTTAGGTTTAAGCAATTATTGCTTTAAAAAGTTGCAAAAAAGAGTAATTTTGCCATAAAAGTGTGATCCCAGTATTACATGCCTGAATTACAGCACATATGAATAATGTACATTTTTACTGCTAACCTGGTTCTGCAGCTGGTAAAATTTCTTATCACAAAGGGCAAAATCTATATGGTTTAGAACCAGAGCACAGGCAAAATATATACTGAAAAGTTATTTATATTCAGCATTCATTAACTACTCTACTTGTGTAAATTTCGCTGAATAATCATGAACTGGAAATCTGCAACGAGGTCTGGTGCTGAGATTGCTGTATTACATTACTCTCGTATACATCTTTTAAAGTTTGCAAAGTGGTGATAATTTGTGGGGTTTTATCTGATATTACATGTTTTGAAGCTTGAAAAGATCCATCTCCGCTAACATTTTCCATCATATAGCATCAACAATTCACACAGCAAAACGTTTCATTTAACAAATGGCGCCATTTTCTTTGAAAGTAAAAGCTGGTTCACAACTTAAATAGCTTATCAATAAAATGAATTTTGAGGCAAAGTTCGCATTTGATGAAACACGACTGTTTTCTTGCAAATTGGTTATATACAGCAACGGCAAATGAGTAAAGTACTTTTACACTACTTTCATGTAACAGTTGCCTTTTTAAGAATAATCTCAAAATTATATCGGTTGAATTAAAGAGATGATAATAACACTGAATTAAAAACGTTTTATTGCTTTATTTTTATTTTGTTTTTAATGTGCCAAAATGGCGTAATCCATATACAGTCTGTCATAATGTGCAATTACGTGAAAAATGCATAATGGTTGACATGTATGGAGATTCTGTAAAATTTACACATTGACAAATACCGAACCAAAATCATTTAATCCTATATTAACGCTGTAAGAGGTGCTATTCACACACCTCAGCAAAACAACTGACATTCCCGAGACACCAAATTTATTATATTCCACAAACTTTGTTACTTCCCCCTGCATCGAAAAACAGGTTTGGGGATATTTATTACAACTGGTTCGAAGGAAGTACAGGTTTTTGCCGCGCCCTGCATGGATCCAATAATTATACAGGGGTAAAAATTCGATGAAACTTGATATGCATAATTTTTTCCAATTAAGAAATACCACAAACTAACATTCAAGTCCAAAAATGTTGAAGAATTTGTTTTTATATAAAATAAAATAATGGACTCGTTGCCTTTGTTGAGTTTTGCTGCCATCTGCAGCATCCTAATGCCTCTGCTAAATCTGGAACAATGTGACCCTGTAAAAGTAAAAATAATACAAATGTTTGTGACTGTAAATGGAATCTTAAGTTTGCAGGTTCAAATCAAACAATAGTTTCCTTCAGAAGTCTGCTCTGCCGATTCTTTCATTATTTACTATTAACTTATTGCATGCTTGTTACATCACTAAAACTAGGAACTACAGTTATTTCATAGTGTTAATTTTAGTTGATATTTTATTATTATCGAACTTATTTTACATATTTTTATTCAAGGTAAGAAAAAATCCCTGGATGGGGATATGGCCTAAAGCGCTCCCCTTTACCGATCATTACCATCTCACATATGTCCCTGTGGGTTTGAGTCTCATGTTCGGACCATGTGGATATGTGAGAAAGCCGGCCAGTAGCTTCCCATAGGTCAGTTGTTCCTACCAGGATTTTTTTGGGGTTCTTTCAACAGTTATAGTGGCTGCCATGTATAGTCTATATTCCGCTGAAAAATGGCATTAAACCCCACAAAAACAACTACATCGATGTAAGATCCAGTGAGATTCACATACAATAGATATGCCCCTGCTCAGTAGGCACTGTACGTGCAGGGCCAAATAAACAAAAATATGTTTCTGGTTATATTAAAAACACAATTAGGGTAGGTCGGTTAGTACAAACTTATTTTTTCTTGTTGTTATATGCGGTCAAGAAGAATTTAAATGATCATCATGTAGAAAACAGTATCATTTGCATTCTGAATTTAACTTTGATATGATCATAGTTATATACCTTTGTTAATTTTTTTCTCCTGAAATAGTTTGTCTTTTTAATAATATTTAAAGCATTATGAATGGTATATGGTATGACATCTAGAAATGTATTAATGCAAACAGATTCATGAACAAAATTTCTAATACAAGAGTTAAAATAATTTCACAAAACTGTTTTCACCACATTAACTTGGACTCGTATTATTCATCTCGCCTTAAAATGGACAAGGAACTTGTATTGTTAAATTGCTACCATGTTGTCCTAAGTTTTTAAAGGATGCACAGGCTCTGCTGGTTTCTAGTCAACAAATCAATTACCTTAATTTTCCTTAGTTTTTTTTCCCCCCTTTATGGTTCCTTTATTTCTGCCCCCTGCGGGTCCGGAGTTGTAGAATTGGCCCGACGTGTCCTCACTACGTGTCGTAAGAGGCGACTAAGTAGAGGCAACCAGATTGCCGTGGATTGCATTCCGTATCGGGGGAGGAAAGGTTCCTAGTAGTTGGGCAGAGGTCTTGCGATGCAATACACTGCTTTGGCCTCTACTACGTCTAGACGGGTGGTCGGGATGGGCCACACCGAGCCCTAGAAAGTTTTTACTTACTCGCTCACTTTCTTTATCTTTCTCTTTGTATCTCTCTTGATACCACCGTTGCCCCTAAATTTTATCCCTTTAACTTTTCCTTTGCCAAGTCTTAGAAGACTTCCTAGAATGCGGTGGCTTAACGGGTTAATCGGGAGATAATTTTACCAACTGAGTATTTCTTACAGGATGAATCAGGAGGAGATTTTGCCTACTGAGTATAACATCTGTGTATCTCTGACACTTTAAAAGTGTCCCCTTCTTGGGTTCCGTGGTGGGCGGGGAGCACGGGTGCTGAATTTTAACTAAACCAACATGGATAATTCCAAACAAAAAAAATCAAAATAAACGAAAACTGGATCTGACTCCGATGACGAACCATGTAGTGTGGATTCATTTCCACGCTTCATGGTTATAGAGTCAAAAGATGCCTCAAAACCGCTTCCCGCACTCTCTCCCTTTTTGATTGAAAAGACAATAATGGGATCAGTCGGTACACCAAAAAGTGTTAAAAGGTTGAAATCGGGCTGACTTCTCAGTGTGAGTGACGAGGTCAAACAGAAAATATCAAGAACATGAAAACTTCGATATTCCAGTGACCTCATTCGCCCACACAACACTCAATACGTCCAAGTGCGTGATTCGTTGTCGTGACTTGGCAGGAGTCAGCGACACGGATATCATTGAAGGGATGAAAAACGAAGGTGTCACTGCAGTCCGTAGAATACGTATTAAACGTAACAGCATTCTACAGAATACCAACACCTTCAACAAACCAACAGTACCCAGAGTGGTCCAAGTTGGCTTTTTGCAAGTGAAGTTTGAGATACACATTCCGAACCCCCTTTGATGCTATAAGTGTCAGAAATATGGCCGTCATGAAGACCGATGCTCAAAAAGCCAAATATGTGGCCGATGCGGAGACCATTCTCATCAGGAATCTGAGTGTAGAGAAACTCCGCATTGTGTCAACTGTGGAAAGAAGCACCATGCCAATTCCAAGGATTGTGATTCCTGGAAACAGGAGAAGGATATACAGAGGGTAAAGTACACACCTAACATCACCTATCCAGAGACCAGAAAAATTGTACAGGCGAAAATATCCTTTCCTGGCCCCTCCTTCTCCACTGTAGTAAAAAACAATCCCAAAACAACGAAGGATGCTCAAACACAGACAGATCCACCCGATTCAACATCAAGCTCTAAAACCCCCCATTACCAAGCACAGAAAAACACGGCATCTACTCAAACAACGTTCAGTTATACCCCACCACCAAAATCAGTACCAAAATTGATCTTTCTAAAATTCAGAAAACGTACATCTCCGAAACACTTCCCTGGCTACTTAAACAACCAAAAGTACTTTTTAAGTTACACCATGGTAGAAGAATCAGACAATTCATTCTATCTTCCACAACTCTTATCATGAACTCCTCACCCAATTTAAAAACTACACAAGAATTTATACTGATGGATCAAAGGATGAGGAAAGTTGAAAACACACAACAAACACAAAACAAAACTTCTCATATCAAATTGTACATTTTTTTTTTCAGCCGAAATCGGAGCAATAGACCTTGCTCTGCAATATATCGAAAACTTGTTTTAATAAGTGGCATCTTCTCCGACTCACTATCAGTACTTAAGTCAGTACACAATAGAAAAATGGAGAACCCATTATTAACCAATATTCTCGTGAAAATTACTGAGCTGCGTACCTCCTACAATATAGTATACTGTTCGTTACCCAGCCATATTGGCATTAAGGGTAATGAAAAAGCAGATCGCGCTGCTAAAATGACCCTATCCCTAGAACCATCTGATTTTAAAATACTGTATACTGATTTTAAACGTAGTATCAAAGAGTCTTACGTCAGAAGTGGCAGGCATCATGGAATGATGCAGTGAATAACAAACTTCATGCCATCAAGCCAACCCTAGGAGAATGGACTCCTTACAGAACCATCCGTGTGGAGGAGGTAGTCATTGCATGAATTCGAATTGGTCATACTTATATAACCCATTCCCACATGCTAAAAGGAGAAGACTCACCAGAGTGCATTTCTTGCAATGAACTATTCACTGTTAAGCATTTTTTGATGGAGTGTTTCGACCTCCAACCTACGCGCGATCAGTACTACAATGTGCGTGACATGAAGGAACTTTTTGATACAATAAACGTGACTTGTATTATGGAATTCCTAATAAAAGTAAACATCTATTCTAAGCTATTAACTTGAATGCTATCAACTTTAGCAGTTTTATGTAATGTATATACCGTCCCTTATTTTAAATACCTTTCATCTGTCTTCATTAACGTACACCATTTACATTCCCCGTTGATCGGGAAGCTTAATTTAATACCGTTACCATCTATCGTTTTATCTTCAACTCTTTGGTTTTATATCGCTGGTCGATACGAAACCTTTTACCACTTTCAAATGATCCTAGATATAACCTTTTGTATGGCGTTAAATAGCCTAACAGTGCTGATGCGCCGTAAAATTACAATCAATCGATCCTTTATTTATTATTCAAGAAAAAATTATCTTTGCAAATTAAGTCCCACATGACAGTACAACTCGACTAAAAATTACAAATAAAATTGAATACCAGTAACATAATATTGTCGATTGATAGTTATAGCAAATTTTTTAAAAATAAGGTTTTAAAATCAACAATAATAATAACAATGATATAGTATATTTCTCATTTATAATTCATTTTTTGGATTCACTTTTGTTCTAGTGCAATAATAATAATAATGTGTACGTTACATCGTCTAATTAGTTGTTAGTCAAATTCCCGACTTGTACAATACCATCAAAACTTCAATGAAATACCTAGTCTGGGGAAAGACACTTCTGTACTGATTGCATTATACTGAAATTTTTGGTATATAATAAAAAATGTTGAAGAAAATCTAAACTACATACAAAACATTGTTATGCTTCAAATAACGTGGTTTCATCTTCCATTATTTTAATGGTAGCTGTTACAGTGGTAGGTATCTTGCACAGTACATACAGTATCTCTGTATTATCTAGGGTTGTCATTTTTGTTTTTCCTGATTGTCTTCATCAAACCCCTGCACCTTATCATGTACATTTGGCTGTTGTCTCCAAACAATATCTTACACCGAACTCTCTTCAAACTATCTTTTTCCAAATTAAAAAATTCTGTGTGGAATGGGCATAGTCTGATTTGAAACTTGTAAGGTATGAAGGAACTTAATAATTTTCAGTTCTCAAGTTGACTGTAACTGCCAGGTAAATAATTTTGGAGATTGAAGGTAGAGTACAATTCATAAGTAGCAAACCATTTTTGGGGGGGGGGGAGACTGGGATTTCTTTTGAGCAAGTATATGTCTTCTAGTCTACCTGTTGGTAAATTTGCAATAAATAAGAAAAACTTTCAAGCCATTTTACAGCCATATTTTTTCCTCAAAAGATTTACAGCCCCCAACCCCCAAACACTCATTCAAACTTGAAAAGATAAAAATAAGTGGTTTGGAAACTAAATGCTTGCTCCCGTATGGATGTGAAACTGAGTATACAGTATAATGTTTGCCAGGCTGGTGCATATGGTTGACTGTTGGACCCTATTTACTGATAAACATGCTCTTTATTTCGAAAATAAATCAACTTAGGCCCCCTACACCCCCACCCCACCAAACCGGATTCCCAAATATTGGCTCGTGTCAGTAGTTTAATTAACCAAACCAACCAGAATAAAATTCTACAATTTTACAGCTTAGATGGTGCAATCACTTTACTCTGAACGACCTTTGCTTAAATCGTCTGTTCTCCATCCGGACTAAATTGCTTGCATTTCTAAAATCTAATTTACAACACTTTACTCTTTACCGGATACTTCGAGATAATCTACCAGGTCTAGACTTCTGAACAATAGTGACAATAATTAATATCTGTTTAAATATGCAAACGAATATCTGCTAATACATAAACTAAATCATAATCACACCAGCTGAACGTAAAATATATAATTACAAAATGGCGTCCTATGTATCTTTCTTGCCCGGCAAATTTGAATTCAGTTGTTAGAATCCATGTGAAGAGCTTGAAATATAAATATATTCAATGAATTTTTCTTTTACAATAACAACACGGGTATATTCAACATCTTCTGTTTCTCGGGATTGACGAGTTGGCCTAAACAGCTCCTCAATTTTGTTATTTTACGTTGAGCCTCCAATTGAAACCTTAACAATACACAGTACAGTTACCGTAGAGTCAGTCAACTTCACAAGAACTTTTATCACTGTGAATCATAAGACAGCTGAGAATAGGTTACTTGGGACATTTGTTAAATAGGACATTATTTTTTTCCTGCACGGGCTTGAACATTATTCAAATATAGCAAAATAAATACTTACATTTTAGTGCTTAATCCTCGTCAGCCATCTTCACACTTCTGTGCTGCGCATGCTTAAAATGACCAGTAGTGGTTCTTGCTTTATAAAATGCAACAGACTCGTCATCACAGTGATACAAGGCAGTTATCTAGTTAAAACGCAAGGATAATTCTAATCTGAACATAACACTTCATTCCACAGCACTTTGAAAAGAATTCATTTAAGAGTTTACCTTTGTTTTTTCCGAGTTTATTGGTATAAACTGTCAGTTGCCGATTCGCACAGCAAATAACGCCCGAAAGACGTTAAATAAGCTGTGCGAGTCAGCAACTGACAGTTTATACCACGATAAACTCAGAAAAAGTTAAACTCTAATAATTGAAATTTCATTTCGTTGTTATTTTGTTTGCAGCATTAAAAAGCAAATCTTAAGTGTTCGTAGTAATATATGTTTGGGGTTTTCTGCTGCGTAGCTATTTATAGCACTTGGGATTGTCCTGCTTGATCGTAATAAGGTCATAATACTAGTCCTTCAACCAATGGAAGCCCATGTAAGGAATTTTGAACAATGCTACCATGATTGTTATATTTTACCTAAATGAACACGTGTATGCAAAGTGGAAGCTCAATATTTAAGGTTACGATGTCATGGCTGTAAGTATTCGTTCATAGACTGATTTGGCAGATTCAGCACTCTTCTGACACGTGCGTGGTCTAATTTCGTTCTTCAAAACCTATTTTCGTGTTTATAAACAGGCTGGACTAATACATGTAGGTGTACGAGGTTAGGTTATAGAAAGTGATCAGTTTTGTTGGTTGAGACATACACATACACACAGTTCTAAAATAACTGGGTACTTATTTTATTCCTCTAGCTATTCCTTGATTTGTTTAGTGACAATGGTTCATAACCTCATTCCTCTCATCAAATTAGACAGTGTAGAAAATAGACACACAAAAGGACAGACGCAAACAGAGGCAGATGCTGATGTAGAATGCTCTTGGTGTAAGAAGTTAAGAGTTTCACTCGGAGTTTCAAAACAGCAAGACAATGTAATTTGTTAAGTTTGTGTTTATTTTTTACACACGTTTCTAAATATAGTGCAATAATAATTATAATACAGCAATGTATATCACTATAAAAATGAAAAAGTGTATGACATTCATGTATTTACTACTTTAATATTTGTACTTGTATTTAACTATTTGTTATGCGTTTTCTTAATTTATCTATAATTATTAATTAGAAATTGCCATATAATAAAGAAAACAGAAGTGATACATGATGTTTTGTAAATTATTATTCTAGCCTGGATAGTTGACATAGGCTACTCGACCTGAAAATCATTTATTTCCTTAACTTATTTGCACTTTTTTTAGTTGGAACTAAAATGGAATGTGCAGTTATTGAAATGACAGGTGGATTGTGTAATGAAACCTGTCATAGAGTTCATTGTATTATGTGATTGTGCTTGTAGGGGATTTTGAGCAGATTCAGTAACATTTACTTTTGTATTGCTTGGGTTTGAGGGGTCATTTGAACATTTTCTTGAATAGTACCGCTTGAGTTTGTTGGGGTCATTTTAACATTTACAGTTGCGTGAGATAGTACTGCAGAAGAGTCTTGAACAGACAAATGCAACATTTGAACATACATTAGAAAGAATGTTACTCATTTATTGTTTATGTTGAGTGCTGGGCCTTGTGTATGGTTTCAGCGACTGTTCATTGTCAGACAGAGACAATGTGCCTAGCAGGAAGGTTGGCATCTGCCATTGCATTGAAAGCTGTGGCACGAAGAAAGTGAGCAGTATATCTTGCAGATATATAGGTATTTTTTTTTTTGCATATGTCGGGCATAAAAAACTGCTGAATTGTCTCTGTCCAACACATCTTGTGGTATACCATATTTGACACAATTGGGGATTTTCAAAAGCAATCTTATCAGTGTGACAAAACAGTGATTCAGCTTTTGGATTAATGCGTGTGAGGTAGTATTTTACTGACCTAACAGCAGTTTTGACCACCAGTTGCAATACATTCTCTTGTCAGAGTTTTCCTCCTTAGCATTTAAGTCTCCCTGATGACTCTTTTGCATAGTTTGGTCAAAATGACATATTCAGCCCCTGTTTCATGAAATCTGAAGTCAAGACTGATAGGTATTAATTGGCTGTGGAATTTTAATCCACGTGTAACCAAACCCTGTGTCTAAGTGATAGGATTATCTTGCATCAGGTACTTATTGATTGCATACATGTCTGATGGAAGAATAATTGGTTTGTGTTGAGTTGATCTTGACAAGCCATTCTTAGTGTTCAAATTTAATTTTCCATTTAACATGTCATTTGCTTTTTTAAACTCCGGGTCTGTAACAATATTGATTGAACGACCACATTCAACCTGAATGTTGTGATTAATAGCAGACCTGACATTTTTTGAAAGTGTTTTTACGGTATTCCTCAGCTTGGGCTTCAGGGAGCATCCTCTTGTTGCAGTGACCTTGGGAACTGCTTTGGCATAAAATATGGCTAACATTTGATTTCAGATCAACCTCTATATTCTCTTTGCACCATTCTGAAATTCATATGTTTTTTCAGCTCGGTAGTAACTTTTTTAACATTTGAAATACTTAGATCTTTGTGAAGAATCATTCATGCACATCTCCTTTCCATAATTTGTGTTTATATAACAGAATTGTTACATTTTTAAGCTGTCACAAATATTAATTCAAAGATAAACTACATTTTATTCACTGCAGAGCAACTTAAGTTTCATTTTTATAAAAATGGCATGAATGATTTTAAAAACTTTGCATACAAATAACATTGCCTTTCTTAATATATAATTTAAGAAAATAATAAATAGGAGCAAATTAAGTATCAAGCAAAATTATCTACGCTTATATTAACGAACAGTCCAGTATACTGGTTATTGTTATTATAGTTAATTTATTATGATTATTGAATGAATGAATAAATCTACCTGTGAAAGTGTTGTAGCCCGATTTAGTGTTTTTCGTGGTAGATTTTTAGTACCGCTGTTCAGATATATGTAGGAGATCTTCCTCTTTAAGTGATTTGAATCGTTTTGGTTTGTGGTCGTCCTGGTGATCAGCTGGGAACTGGACTGGTGCTGGTTCATTTCAACTAAATGATATTTCAGTTTGTGATACTTCTTCCACTTCAAAAGGCTCGTCAAATATGGATGGGTCAAAGTTTTCATTAGTTTCGTGTTTGAAATCGATCTGATACGGTAAAGTTAGCGAAAAATCTCCCAAATTCTGATATTTCAGTTTCAGCTTTGGATAGCTATAATACCGTATACCGGTGACCTTGACCTAGTGCACTTAAACATTTTTATCCATATTTTTCACAAATTTCGACAACGAATGATTTTATTCATAAAAGATGAGAAATATGTGTTGCTTTAGTCTTTCAGATTCAATTTATTCAATTATTTTTTTTTTAAATTGTAAGAATGTTCTTTTCCTTTAATACTTACTTCGTGTCTGCCTTCACTGGCAGTGTTTTTCTGCTTTACACGTGACTATTTATAGAAGTGGGTATTCTTAGAAGAGTAGTTCTCACAGAAATAAATTCATTTTGATCACGTGGTAACATTCTGACCAATGGAAGTATTACTTTCCTTTACCAGCTACTGGCATTGCAATTACTATTATGTCATGGATATATATGCGTACTAGAACATGAACAAGTTAAATTATACAGTGTCGCCATAACGCTCATTTTTTACGGTCAGATAATATAAGGTCTTCCATTTTTAAGGAAGTATATTTACAAAACACGTATATATGCGTCGCATCTACCTCAAATAATTAACTTGGCTCACAATCCACATCTTATAGGTGGTGGCCATTTTGGTAACTATATTAGGGAGACACGATTTTGTCGTCCTCTGCCTTCTGTCCCCCTTATGCACTATTTAGAATGGTAAATTGTCTCATTGTGCCAGGCAATAATTATATATATATCATGTGTTCTTAGACATGTAAAAGAGGGGTGGAAGTCGTTGTCAGAAATAAAGTGAACGAAAACACAGGGTTCTATATTATTAACTTGTTTGTTGAGATTGCAAAATTAAATTTGCATACACCAGCCTACTCTTTCCGGCATCGATTGAGTCGAAAGGAAGATAGAGAGTGACAAGACAGAATTTCTTATGTCAGTCGTGCAAATGTTACCAAGTCAGAGTATATGGGTACATAATAAAAACAAAGACAAACGTTGTGTTTGATGCTGGCCACTTTTGTGACTCTGTATTGAATATAAATGATACTAGTCAACCAAAAGTTTGCTGTGTATTTACAGCATAATGCAACTGTTTGGACAAAGTCTATAGAGTAAACGTGGTAAGAAACTGAACAATGGACATAGCGTATAATACAGAAATTTTTGAGGCTGCAACCGCCATAAACAGAAATACAGCAAATAGAGCTTGCTGCATTTCTGGCAGCCACAAAAAGGCGAGAGGGGCAAAGAACAAAAATGACAGCATCAAAGAAAAGAAAATATCAATATTGATTAAAATTAAACCGATGAATTCTGTAGTGCTGGGGAAGTAGAGCACCCTCATACTCCCCGGTAGTTAGGATATATCCTGCACGTATGGAGGATTGGGAAGAAACTTTAAAAACGTATGCGCTCACTTCCTGAATGCGCTGTTGGTCTTCCAGAGCTGTTAGAGTACCTTCATACGCTCCTGGCGGTCGAATAGGTAGGTTGACACAGATTAGTCCGGCTCGAGTGAATGATATCCCAGCAAAGCACGGTCGATGCCCAGGAGTCTAGGTCTGTGAAACCCACGAGACCTGAAAGGGAAAGTAGCACACACGGCGGAATGGCGATCGTAGAAAAAGTGATTGAAGTGTTACGAAGCTGCGACCCTTTAGCCTAACACTATGTATTTCTTCTTAAATGCATCTGATCTCCAGCGGCCTAATTCCCTTATTTGGTTGTCACTGAAACCTTGTCTGGCCGCCTCAGTGGCGGGCCCAATTCTGAAACTATGGGACTTAAAATGGTTTGAGTTAAATCCACAAAAACAAAGCACTCTTAAGTTCTGTACTAAATTCTACTCTGGAAACCGGTTTCCCATTTTGATTCAAAAAAAGCGGTCCTAGAGTATTACCCCTGAGGGTTAGGTATGCTTGTAAATGAGCTATCGGACATGTCGCAGGACTTTGTTGAGCAGCAACATGTAATATATATGGTTGTCCCGAGCCGTGTTTGAAATGTCGAAAGTGATTGTGAGACGCTTGTGGACAAAAGTGACTCGAGATATTTGTATCAAATTGTCATTCTGATGTTCATTTGTTTGCACTGTAATCTCTCAGAGAAAGGCATGGAAAGCCAATGTAAACATGGCCGAATACATGGTACGCCTGAAATGTTCTGTGATGGCATGCATCATAGAAACCAAGTCTGTCCAGTGTAACTTTGTCAGTTGTCTAACGAACATCACGAGATTTACTTTTGTGAATGGTTTGAATGAGTCTTTGAATATGGAATGGGTAAGAAGGGTCTGTGAAGCCGTTAAGTTTGTGCACATATCCAACTGCAAAACAAACCTGGATATCGGACATGCCGCATATTTCTTGTTGATTAAGTACGCTATGAAAAGGGCCAAATTGGTTATTGAAACTGGGTGAGACAACTCTTGTCAAGGAGTCCGATGTGAACTCTATGTAGCTTCCACGCCCGTTTATATGAGGTTTGTGTAGCTGGGTGTAGGATGTTTTTAAGCCAATGGTCAAGCGTATTCTCTTCCTGGGTAAGGTTCGATGAAGCGGAATGCGATGAGGATGCGAGTCCGCATAGGGAGCCATGGCGTAGAAACTCTAAACCCGTTGGCGAGAAAGGGCAACGGCGAGTCTGTTACATATACCAGGTATATGTTTTGCCCTGAACAAGATATTTAATTTAAGACAAGAGAGTATTGCTTAGAGGATTGCTTGTTTATGATTTCAACTAAGGCTTGATTGTCAGTGTGGAAATGGATACATTTATTGGACAAGTGTTTTCCCCAGATCTCATCTGCCAGAACGATGGGGTAGGATTCTAGGAGCGTTATGTTTTGATATGCCCATGTCCGATCCCAAATGCCATAGAAATAGTGTGTGCCTAGGATCGCACCGTATCCGACTGAGGCAGAAGCATCTGTGTACAAGTCCAAGTGTCGGAAGTCATCCAAATGTCAGGTAAGAATAAAGATCTACCGTTAAAACCGGTTAAAAAGTTTTGCCAGGTCCTTAAATCTTCTTTTACCTCGTGTTAGTCCAATGTAGTGATGCGTATTTGAGATGCCAATTGTCAAGTTGATGAGTGGCCTAAGAAAAGCTCGTCCCGGCAAAACTACTGCGCAAGTAAAGTTAAATAGTACCTATGGTGGATTACAACACCTTGAAAGTAATTTTATTTCGAGCCAGATATAAATGTACGAGTTCATTACATTTTTCTAGTTTGTCCGTGAGAAGGCGAACCTCCATTCTCACGGAATACAATTCGTATCCGACGTATGTGCTGGTTGTTGACGGGGCAAATGTTTTATCCGCAGCCATAGGAACGCCCATGTCGGCACATACAGTCAGGAAGCGATCGAGCTTATGCTGGAATTGGACACGAGTTGCATCTAGTATCAAAAAATCGTCAAAAATAGTGTCATGTGTGTTATATATAACTGTGTTCGCTTTCCATTGAAGAGAATTGCTAAAGGTCTCAAATATCTGGCAACTGGAACTACAACCCATTGGTAAGCATTTGTCAAAATAGTACCTGTTCGCCACAAAAAGCCCAAACAACGATATTGCATGGGACAAATGGGAAGAATGTGGAAAGCATTTGATATGTCTGTTTTTGCCATTAAACACCCCCTACCCAGATGTTTTATACACGTGATGCCATGATCAATGCCTTCGTAATGTACTGCTGATTGTTGAGCTGGAATTCCATCGTTAACCGAATCGCCCGGTGGGAAGGAAAAGTGATCATTTGGTCTGAATGACCAAGGAATTTTCTTTTCGCCTAGACTCAGGGGCGACACGTGTAAATTAGGAAATGGTTTTGTACAAAAGGCCCTGCAAAGCGACCCGCTGACAATTCTTTCTGTATCTTATCTCCAGTAGTTTGGGCATTAGTTTGAGCTGATTTCAGATTATTACATACGTGTGTTTGCAATGTCTCATTAAACCCCGCATAGAAACACTTTCGAAAACCTAAAAGCAGGTATTCCTTTGTGGCAGGATCGAAATCGAGTAGCTAATATTGCAAGGGGTCAATTCTGACCTGGGTAGGCAAAGGATCAGCACTATTTGCCGACAGGATTCTTGTTCGGATCGTTGAAAACGAAAATAAAAGCTGGTTGTTAGGTCGCTGCGGTTGCTGGCTGTATTGTGGAAGTACCTTAAAGGGCAGAGAAATTGGTTTGGGACGGCGAATTAACGAGTGTCCCCCTAAACAATTGAACAACTTGTGCTGAAAATTGCATGAAAATCCCGATGAACAGCGACCGCTTTTGTGGCAACTAAAACAAACACCCTTCGGATACTTTGTAATTTTTGAGGGATAGTTTTGCGTGTAGTTATGACCCGACTCTAGCACAGCCTTCATGTAGAGTTTTAGATGCGTTTTAATCCATTTAGCTTTCCCCTTTGCAACCAGTTGTCTGAAGTTTTCATCATAGTACCTACAATCAGCGCGTCTCAAGTTTAAGGACAGTTTTCATGTGTTGGGGAAGAGAGGTACTAACCAGGGGATATGTTTCACATAGGACACTAGCGAACCTGCTCCAAGCGAGAATCCACTGTCCTATTGTGATCTGGACGTTCCTAATTTTAGGGATAATGCCAAGTTCAAGACCAGTACTGTACGTATCTAACTGAAATTTGAAACCTACATTTTGCGAGTTATTCAGGAGGGTGGAAAAATCAATGTGTGAACCCGCCCATATGTTTGTCTTAACTTTATCAGGGATTTGAGTGGATGGTGTGACCGACAAGTTTACAAATTGTGATTGTGAAAGCCCCCCGAGGCACAGGATGATTTGGACAACGTTACCGGTATCCACAACTGTATCTGTAACTGAAAACGTGGTTTCCACAATGGCTGGGGAGACCATGGATGCCGCTGGTGTTGTCTGTTGCTACGGAGGGTCCAAGTCGAAACTCTGGACAATTTTCCGTGGACGGACTAAGCATAGCTACCAGCTGATCAAATTTGTTATGAATCTCCTGTGTCACTTAGGCGATGAGCCTGTCAGAGACCTCTTGGGTTATAATATTAAAAAGATGGGGGTCCATCCAAGTCCCTTCGCTGGATGTATCAGGTTGAATGTTAGCGGCAGTTGGTGTTGACAATGGTGCCTTCTTTCTGGGCCTCTTCACCGCCTCTTGGATTTTGGACCTTGATGGTCTAGCTATCTTCACTGCCATTTGAGACGCCGCCGCAGTTTTCTTTGTAGGGGGCATTTTCTGAAAGGAATTCAGCATAAAACCAGTACCGACAATTACAACAGGTCAGGGGGCCTAAACGATTTGGGCAACACATAACCCATTGACATGGAGCGAAGTAATTGCAGCGAAAGCATAAACAACTAATCAAGTGCCAAGTAGTGAGGTACAGAACTCAAGTACGCCAAGCATGAAACTCGATACAAACGTAAAATGTACGGAACCAACTGGTAAACACACAGGCCAGTAATACGGAATCAACTGGTAATCAAAATCGAGTGGTGCGGAACCAACTGGTAAACACATGTCAGTGATACGGAATCAACTGGTATCATAAAAACCAGCGGTACGGAACAAACTGGTAAACACAAAGTCGAGTAGCACGGAACAAAGTAGGAAATGCACAGTCCACTGGTACGGAACCAACTGTTAAACACACAGGCCAGTGATACGGAATAAACAGGTGCTCATGCATTCCACTGGTAAGCAACCAACTGGGAAACAGAAGGTTCACTATATATATATATATATATATATATATATATATATATATATATATATATATATATAGTTATCGCTAGTATGAACTTTTTAGGACCAAAACACACAGGCGGGTCATATACCCCATGCCTAATGACGGTTTTGTGGCGAAAGAAGTGCAATAATCTCAAGTTGTTGTCTGTTAATTGCACCATTATCTATTTTGTGAAATTTCATCTTTATAAGGTGTGTATGTTTTCTTTGCTTTCATCTCCTCGTTAAGTCTAAGCTAACACAAGGTGTTGAGTGTGTAATGGGTGAGGGACGGTATACGTGATGTTTTGAATATTATGTTTGCGAGATTTCTTCTCTTATACTATAAGCTTACAAAAGGCGTTTTGAATACAGTGCATAATGGGATGTTGGGTGGTATATAAGGTTATGTGAGGGTATTTTTGTGAGATTTAATCTTCTGTTCAACTCTAAGCTAAAAATGGCCAGTTGTGATAGTGTGTATGGGATGTTGAATAGAATAGGGATGTCGGATGAAATATTGGTGGGATGGATAAGAGAACACGTGGCATTTTGGATAGCGAGTATGATATGCTGGATATTATAGTGGCGTGATGGATAGCTTTTTGTGGTGAGATTTCATCTTCGTTTACATTCTAAGCTAAAACAAGATTTTTGGGATAGTGTGTTTGATGGATGTTTTTGTGGTGTAAGTGAGGTCTTTTTTCTGAGATTTCATCGTTTACATTCTAAGCTTAAACAAGACTTAGTGTTAAGGGGGTGTTAGTGGTATAATTGATGCAATGGATAGTATTTTATGTGGCATAATGGACAATCTATTTTGTGAAATTTCATCTTCATCGTTTACATTCTAAGCTAATACAGGACGTTTGGAGTGTGTGTTTATCTGTATTGGTCTTTCTTTGTCCCAATAAAACTCCCTTTGTCCCCCTCAAACTCATTTCACCTACCTACCTACCTACCTGCCTACAGTAGCTCGTATTCAAATAAGCCACTTACAACACTTGCCATTTTCCCATAGTATCCAGTACAGGAACTTTTTCATACAATAAACGTGACTTTTATAAAATTCCTGAAAAAAGTAAACATTTTAAGCTTAACTTCTATCAACTTGATCATTTATATTTAACGTATGTACCGTCCCTTTTTCAATTACTTTTCATCTGTCAATATTAACGTACACTATTTACATTCCCCGTTGATCGGGAAGCTTAATTTAATACCGTTACCATCTTATCGTTTTACCTTCAACTCTTTGCTTTTATATCGCTGGTCGATACGAAACCTTTTACCACTTTTAAATGATCCTAGATATAACCTTTTGTATGACGCTAAATATCCTAATAGTGCTGATGCGCCATAAAATCACAATCATCCAGTACACTGACGTCATTGAAGCTATAAATTTTTAGACTATAGATATAAACTTGGCTGTTTCCGTAGGAATTTCCTACAAGTTGAGGTAAAATTAGAAACTGTTTTTCCATATAAATTTCCACAAGTTAAGGTTATAAATAGATACTAGGGTTTTTCTACAAGATTTTACCACAAATTACGACTAAAAATGCTAGGTTTTTCCATGGAAATTTCTACAAGTTGTAGCTATAAATAGATACTAGCGTTTTATCCATTTCTGACTTGCCTAGTGTGAGATTTAAATTCTACACTAACACTAAGGCGCTTTGGATAGTGTGTTTTAAGGGTGTTGAATGGTATAGTTGGTGTGATGAATAGTATTATTTGTGCTGTGAGGGATAGATATTTTATGAGATTTTAACTCGTACATTTTAAGCTAACAAGGAATTTGGAGTGTGTGTGTGTGTGTGTGTGTGTGTGTGTGTGAATATATGTCTATGTTGTGTTTGTCCCTATAAACCCTTGTCCCTATAAAATTCGTTTCACCTACCTACGTACAGTAGCGCGTATTCAGGTCAGCCACTTGCAACACTGTTACTCACTTGCCATCCGATTGAGGTCAGCCACTTGCAACATTGTTGCCAATTGTTCCCCAAGGTGCAGTACCATGACGTCATTGAGGCTAGAAAATTTGAGGCTATAAATGTAGACTTGGGTTTTTCCACAGGAATTTCCACAGGTTGTAGCTATAAATGGATACTAGGGTTTTTAAGTTGAGGCTATAAATATATACTGGGCTTTCCATACGATTTTCCACAAGTTGTAGCTAAAAGTAGATAGATCAGTGAGAAGAAAAATGACCTGGAGAAGATGAGTTGGT
Source organism: Megalonaias nervosa (assembly GCA_016617855.1). Lineage (NCBI taxonomy): Eukaryota > Metazoa > Mollusca > Bivalvia > Unionida > Unionidae > Megalonaias > Megalonaias nervosa. Next base: position 44,725 of record JAECUM010021094.1, read on the forward strand.
GAAGAAGAAGAAATGACAGGAATTAGAGGAAACCCCACGGCCCTTTTCAGGGCCACTCACGTTTAGAAAAGATGTCTATTTTCTATCCATATTAGTGAAATTATACGTGTGTATTTGTTGATTTGTTTGTTTCTTTGTATAGCTTGTCCATATACACCCTTGACCCTGTATAGACCCTATACATTTCCCCCCTTATCGCTATACAGACCCACCCTATTCCATTCCACCTTGTCCCTAGACAACCCCGATACATTCGCCTGGTCGCTAGACATGCCCTATAGAGTTTCATTTGTCGCTAGACAGTCCCAGCCTGTTCAATTCCCCACCTATATTAAATTCCCCTTGTCGCTATAGTGCCCCCACCATGTTAAATCCCCCTTGTCGCCAAAGTGCCGGGACACCGTTTTAGCAAGGAAGTCCCATTGTCCCTGAAGTGCCCCATATTTCTACTTACAGTTCTATCATTGCACTACTATGGGAACTAACCCAAGTCAATTGTTCCACTTGTATTCTGGCCCGAATATCATTCCACAGTTTTATGAATTTACACAATGTTTCCCTCTAAGTCTCCAATACCAACTTAACGTGGCAACAATCTGAAACTATTATAGCTTCCGATTTTTCCCTCCACTGGTCTAAACGCTCTTTGAAGCCCTATACAGACGTCACTCCCACACTTCTGTCTCTATCTTGATTGCTTTATATTCTTACAACACTTCAAGGTGGGTATGATAGCTTGCTTTGCACACAGCACGGGTATCTTCCTAGGAACACATGTTTTTCATTAAAATCGCAACGTCAGTATAGCTCAGTGAGTGTAACCAATGTTCACTCTTGGCAATATATTTCGCCCTTACTGTTAATTTGACGGGATTGTGTGACAACGACCATGTTGCTACATCATAAACTGGCTATTTGCTTTCTTGAGATCTTATTCGGGCAGAACCACTACAAAGACTTGCGTGTACAGTGAAATAATGTTCTATTAAATGTTAATAATGCATCTGCATACGTGTTCATTTATCAATGCAGAGACCAGCATAGAATTACTACTTTTGAATATTCCAGTTAATAAATTAACATTACTGCATACAAGACACTTGGTCTTCCAATGATGAAACGCGTATAAATGTAGTTTCTATCACTGTTGGTATTCAAATTTGGGTGTGTGAATAGAGGGAGAGATAAAACACAAGATGGACAGTGGAAAATTATTGTTAGTGCAAAACATGCACTTGTTATAAAACGTAAAATCATTTTTATCATTGAAGTGAGGCATTCATGTTTCATCTACGTATTTGTAGTCAAACAATCGTTGCAACATTCCGTGAAAGTTGCCTCTGCTGTCTGCATTTTTGCTCTTAAATTGTTTTACTTGCGACATAGTTTGTATCACTCACATTCTCTCTTTATTATGTTTGATTTTGTGCGTATACTGTTGTTTGGTGCTGGCTGCCCCTGATGCCCTCTACATCTTCTCATTCTGTTCATACCTTCACCATCCTCCGGTATATTGTCGCAGAGAGTTTTTAATGAAAAGGACTGGGATACAGCCCAAGACAATAAAGGATTTGTCTAAAATTATTGTAAGAAGAATTTATGTCAAACGCCTTTTTTATAATTTAACATACACTGGGTCTGTTATAATTTGTTACTGAATGAATGGCCCATTTCTCAAGCACTGTTACCACAAAATAAAATGAATACATAAAAAAACTGTGCATTATAATTGTAAAGCCCAATTTATCAGTGCACGCTGGAACTGTAGACAACCTTGCACCGGAAAGTACAAGGGCGAAATGTTTGCCTGGCGCATACAAGCCAATGTTAGAGTTTTGATACACTTATAATAGTCATTAGTTCACTTACTATCTCGTGACAATTGTTCAGTTATTATATTGCAAAATGTATCCTGAATATTTTTTTTTAAAAAAAAACATATTTTTGAAATGAAGAGGGGTTGCTTGTTTGTCAATTCCAGCGACAGTTTTGAGTAATATAATAACAGCATTGATATCCACGACAAGCTGGCAGTTATTTCTTTGCATGGAAACAGTGTGTGTGGCGTTTCATCTTTTAAGGTGAAATGTTCAAACAGATTTATTAGTTAACCAAGTTTCAAGCTGTACCATTCAAGTTTTAACTTTACACATATCAATAGTAATGTGTTTCACCTTTTTCCTTCATTTCGTTTACAATTTATATTTGGAACAAAGTAAGCTATGAAATCACAAACATCAACTACCGTCTCCAACAATGGGTGTTGTTGACTTCTGAAAAATTGTTAAAGCTACGTTAAAAGTCCAAATCACACACAAACACACACACACACACACACACACTTCTGCTTACAACGCTGACGTCATCAAATGTGTTCCATCATTTGTCCTCCAACTTCCGAATGATATAGGTTGAATTATTTCGTATGCATGAATTACATAAGATCACCAACCAACTACGACATAGGTTGTTGTTGACTTCTGTTTACAACGGTGACATCATCAAATATGTTCCATCAAAAGGGTTCCAGATTTCGACTGATATCGGTTGGATTAATTAGTACGCATATGTAAAATGGACATGTTTCTCGTTTCGAAGGAGAAATTACATGGCTTATAATGTGATGTAATTGTCACGGAATTGTGTATATTTATCGTATGTGTATCAGATTTGGAAAAAATGTACTCGGATTTCCCCGAGTACAACGTTACCCAAGAGTGGTTTGTTTACATCGTACATTATTTGAGTGAGTGAGTTCGGTTCACTCACTGCTGCACGAGCAAAGCGCTTACGATGAGAAAATCGAAATACCTTGAGCTCACTGGTAGATTGTAGAAAGACATCCACTTTACAGAGCACATCTCCAGTTTTAGAGGTACGTGAATTAAAAAATTGTATTCTTTTCCTATCCGTATTATAGGATATAATTGTTTAATGCTCTAATATTTATTCTGAATTTTAGATATTCCAACGTTTTGACATAATGCATGTGTTTAGATTTATTATGGTCTGTTTTCAAGTTCGCCAGTTTGTAATTAAACTGAAGATTTGTATTCGCATAAATGTTGCATGTATTAAGGGACTAATGAATGTTAGTTCTTAAAGTTCTTTAAGATTCTGTCAGATGCATATTCGCATACGAACCTGATTATTATGATAATCTTGTACAGTAGTCCCGATGAAATTTACTATGAAATAATTCCACGTATGCGCATGCGTAACGTACATCATTGTATTTTAAACATTACCGTGTCGCATATACTATACGGCTTTAGGCATTATATTTTCAGCTGTTAGGGCAGCCGTTTAACAGCGAGAATATGAGTTCAGAGACGATTTGTTTATCAGCTCTAGAGCTGTTGGAGATGTTAGAATCTTATCTGTTCTGCTTTGGCCATCTATGTTAGGCAGTCTGGTAGCTGTAGAGCTGTTGCTGTCTGTGTTGGAGCTGTGATATGTGTTGGAGCTATGCTGTGTCTGTGCTGTATGTTTGCACTGCGTTGGTGCTTCTGGGGCAACCGTTGTTTGACTGTTTGGAGACGATGTTCCCGGCTTGAGAGCTGTTTGGGATGTCGGAATTCATTCGGTCTGTTTTGGCTGTCTATGTTAGGCAGTTTGGCAGCCAAGATTTGTTTCACTGTATTGGAGGTGTGTGTTGGGCAGCTGTAAAGCTTTTGGTACTGTCTGTTGTCAGCGGTAGAGCTGCCTGTGTTGGAGGTGTCTTAGCCGTGGTGCTAGTTTGGATGCTAAATAGTGGCACTATGCGACTTGGTATATACCTCGTGTGCTGCCGTCGGTGGTGACGTTGGCTTGAAGGAAGATAGTGGCTATCCAGTTTCGAGGAACCAAAGCTCCTGGACCAACGGGTCTACAGGGAACAAAACGGTTCTTAGGATTCTTATGCAGGCTGGGAGGGGCGGACTAGTAGTGGCGGCTCCTTGATCAACCGACAACGTTGGGATTATAGATACCTTGCGGTTGTCAACTGGCAGCCGCATGCAATCTCTCAGCTTTGGGTTATTTATCATTATCACTATTTGAGCGAATACCATCATTATCACTTTGTTTGAAAACCATCAATTTTCGCTTGAAAATCGTCACCATCACTATTCGAGTGAAAATCGTCATTATGATTATTTTAGTGCAAACTTGATCATGTCATTGAGTGATTAATCGTTATCCTACTTATATATATATATATATATATATATATATATATATATATATATATATATATATATATATATATATATATATATTCCTTATTAATTGTTTGTTTTAAAAGTTATGTTGCGATTCGTTCCAGTTAGGAAAAATATCATTTTCTTTTCATCGGTTATTTAACTGGGTGCGCATTTTGTTAAGTCCATTGTGGAATTTTTGCGCACTAGTTTCGTGTCATAATTCATTATTTTAAAACATAATGTAAACATTTTATTCACGTAATCGCTTTTAGTGTTTTAACTATAATCAGACCCCAACCCAGATCATCCTGTTACAATAATGTAGATATTATCTAGATTTAAAGTCAACTCCGATGTTTACGGACAGCATCATTCTGTGTTATTCAGGTAATTTGGCAAACAAGACTTTTTTGCATGGAACGAAGGATTTAAACAACGATGAACAGAAGTCGATTGCGATTTTTCTCTTTCTGGTTGCATTTTGAGGAATTCATTAGCGCAAATCATTATCATAATATTTGGATGCAAGCAACTAAATGTGCTCATTGAGGAATCCAGTTTACAGCAATAAAGCATCTAACCATGCCATATTTAACTAATATGGTCTGTTGAAAGGGAATGATGGCAAGAGATAAAATCCTTTATTTCTTTAATTACCTTTGTCATATTAAGTTACATTTATAATCATATACTCGGTAAACTTTACGTATAGTGTGTGCACTAATATTTTTATATCACATGTAAACATATCTTTATACGATTTTGACTGGTCCAAATACACCATGAAATTCTTGCTCATTATTTTCTTTACTGATCAACTGCGATCGTAGGAAAATTGTCCTTAACCTACTTTCTGGAACTTTGATTTTACTATTACTATCAACATTTTGGCGGCCATTTTCGAATCGATTGCCCAAAGAAGATTGGTGGTGAAAAAAGATCAAAATCTGAGTATGGCCAATTTCACAGGTGCTCGTTAAGCCATTTATAGTCTATAATGCCCTGAAAAATGGTGTGAAACCAAAACGGCAACAAATAAAACTAAAAGTATAAGTCAAATGTAAGTAGATGAGGGCTGGGCAGTATACCTGTAACACAAAATCCACCCTGTATGCAAGAATTGTTTACAATGTTAATTTAGAGTACATAAGCTCACCTCTATTCACAAAAGGACATAAACTTGTCAGTGACTCTTTGGTTTATAAGTTGTAAAAAAAAATCTTTTACATGTTGTTAGTATTGGGTGACGCTCATTGTTATTTTAAGACCACCTAGTCGTAGCACACCAAAACAGAGTAATTTCCAATCCCAAAAATCTGATTGCATTTACAAAATTGGAAATGCAACCTGTCACCAAATTTTACATTCGTGGGGATTCTGGCAAACTCCATTCAAGGAAAGAGCAAAGGAAATTGTTGACATTTGTAAGTCCAGATGGACTTTATCAATAAAAATGGGATGCTGATTGATCGGTCAGTACAACTTTAATGTATATATAGATGACGTCGCCTTCTACAACACCTGGATAGATAACCTGGAAACCATTCGGAAATTCTTAGATCAACTCGATGCCAATCGGACAATTTAGGTAACATCTGAGTTCTCCCACGCTTATGTTAGTTTTATATGGAGGCCAAATCGTTCAAAATGAACTTCGACGAACCTTGAGAGATCATAGGGTGAGCTGGAGCAATCGTACGGTGAGCTTGGAGAGATCGTAGGGTGACCTTAGAGAGATTGTAGGGTGAACTGAAGTAATTGTAGGGTGAACTGAAGTAATCGTTGGGTAAGCTGGAGTAATCGTAGGGTAAGCTTGAAGAGATCGTTGGGTGAGCGGTTGAAAGCGTTCACAATGGAAACTATTCGGTTTGGAGTTTATATTAATCTCCCATTGTGACTTCCGGTCCTGCATTAATCGTGCTTTGTGATTGATTTGGAAGAACCTGCTTCCTTGAATGAATAATTATGGAGAGAAATGTAATTGACGACTTAATAGACCTCGATTTTTGTCTGCAAAATATTAATAGACTGTATTTGACACAAGATTTGTTAGGAATCGAATACCAAATCAGAAAACTGGTGGACTACAGCGTGTTATTAGCTATCATAGACAGGTGTATACATCTTGTTGCAACAAGAAGTGTTACTCTTTTTACAGGAACTTGACTACTCCATCCGCGGAATACTTTCAGGTCTGCAAAATCTGCTATACAGTTCAGAGGCAATCGTTTTTATATGAATGCCCATTTGAGAAAGAACTCGACCGGGTCCACCACGTTATAGAGTTTCCTTCTATCAAATATAATAATTTACGTGAAGCTGACATAACTAAGGACAGAATTGCCTCATGTCTGCCGATTAGTATCTCAACTTTATAGAGAAGGACAGAACTGACACATTTTTAGACATAAATGACCGTTACAATAACAGTCTAGTTATATATATATATATATATATATATATAGTATATATATATATATATATATATATATATATATATATATATATATATATATATATATATATATATTGCATAGTACGCCTAACGTTGGCGAAGCCTATATCAAAGGGAGCGTTCTGGCGCATGGCATACATATACAGAGATGGCGTTTGCGAGAAAGTATTCAAAGAATTGATCCAGTGGGAAGAGCCCTGAGATGAGGGAACTGTATAAAACGTAAAAGGACCAAAACATCTATGGCATGTCAATATCAACCACAAACTGATACACTGGCGCATCATTTTTCACGGAAGAGTGGATGACAACAGCCGAATTATTACAGGTATACGTGTAGCTACAGATAACAAGGCACAGACTGCATTTAAAACTTCTGAGAAGGCAGTGAATATATGTGGTCTATCGCATCGCGTGAGAGGCGACAGGGGTAGAGAAAACATAGAAATTGCTGGGTTTATGATAAGGAGGCGTGGAGGCAACAGAGGAAGCTTTATTGCTGGTCGCAGTGTTCACAGTCAGCATGTAGAAAAAATGTGGGGAGAACTTAACAAAGTCGTCTGTGGGTTTTACAGTGATCTGTTCAGATTCATGGAGGAGCAAAACGTGTTAGACTCGGAGAACGAGAAACACATTTTTGCATAACACTATGCCTTTTTATCCAGAATTCCCACATCAGTTTGCGGGTTTATGGGACAGTGGAACCACCTTGGATTAAGAACGGCAGGAAATTGAGGTGTGGCATAGTGGATATTTACCACTTTTCCCGCTATTTTTGCCTTTGGGACAGCAAGGACACCAAAGCGCACTACCACAGGCGGGACTGGACTCAGCGGACCGAGTTCTCTATGGGGAGGAACAACGTCAAGTGGGAGCCATTGGTGGACCCCGGAAGGTGCTGATGTCACCACTGCACATCAAATTCGGCCTTATGAAAAAATTTGTCAGAGCTCGAGATCAGGAGTCGGCAGCCTTCCAGTACTTTCAAGACTTCTTCCCTAAGCTGTCTGAGGCAAAAGTCAAAGCCGGCGTCTTCGTTGGACCACAGATAAAGAAGATAGTAAGGAGACAGCGGCTTGGAACAGCTTTCTCTCAGTGGTTCGAGGCTTCCTGGGCAATCAAATGTAGAGCTGGTTGAGATTCTGGTGAAGAACTACGACACAATGGGCTGTAGGATGTCCCTCAAAGTCTATATCCTTGATGATCATCTTGACAAATTCAATGAGAACATGGGAGCGTACTCGGAGGAGCAAAGGGAGCGCATCCACCACGATATACTGTTACGTGTAGGCTGGTACAAAATAACAAGAGAAAAGAGTGAAGCCAACAAGCTTTGTATATTTTAACAAAATAATTTATTTCCCTAGAAAACAATGTAAATGTTGGAAATAGGACTTACGGTTTGTGAATATAATCCAAAATTTAATCCTAAGATTGAAAAATACAAGTCCTATTACTAAACAGTTCTAATAGAATCCGGGTTCGAATCTCGATGAAATTCCAATATGGAGGCGATGACGTCAGATGATGTCTGTACTGATGGTAAAGATCCTCGATTGAATCACAGTTTATGTTTCCGTTAAACTCCAGAATAAATTTCCACTGAAATGTCTCTCTCCCAGAACTTTTATAAATATAAAGCACTTTTTTAGTTTTCTAGAGAATAAATTACTAAATTCCAAAAAGAAATGGACTTCAAAAACAATCTAGCTTCAACAATATAAACACCTTATACCTTCAAGGTGTGGACATACGACTTAATAAATCTACTAGAGAGCGTCTGTTTAAAGCCGCGATTTTAGATCACATGGTACTTCACGTGATAGGCTACATGATTTACTAATTTGAACAGCACAATAAAAAAAAAAAAAAAATGCCATTTATCACGCATGCAAGAATAGCCCTATCTAAGAATCGAATTCTCACACTGAATATATATTTAAAAAAAGACTGTTTACAGTTCAGCTAACATGCGGGCCGAAATGACTTTGGCAATAACCAATCGTCTTCACTCGATGTTTACAAAATCTATGAACCAGAGTGTGTCACAGAATAAGGCAAGAAATAACTTGGTTTCGCCTTAGAACGATTTGATTATTTTCATTGTACATGCGTACAACGTTACCTAGGGTGGATATTCAATTTTCTAGTTAAGCGACTGAACTAACATGTATCTCCTCGTAGTTCGCTTGCGGCGGGAGACATTAAAAGCACGGCATGCACGGGTATTTTACCCTTACTAAGACTCATTCCCCTGGAGATTTAAGACAAGGTTATTATCTAACTGACACATTGGTCATTTGGATCTTGTCGAGGAGTGTACGTTCTCCATTTTTGTCTACAGCCATAGGGGTAAGTGTTACATTTTTATTTGATATGTTTTAATGTCGTAGTGTGAAATGTTGTCTTTACCACTACGCAGATTTGAAACAAACTTTTGAATTGTTACAAGTTCCTATCAAGCCTTTAATTTAGTAGCATGTATCTATAGATTGTAATTATGTACCTTTTATTCTGACCAGTTTTATTGTAGCTGTGTATGTGGATGCATAGCGGTGGAGCTGTGTGTATATGGATGCATAGCGGTGGAGCTGTGTGGATGCATAGATGTATAGCTGTGTAGCTGTGCGTATGTGTATGCAGATACATCCATCAGACTGACGGTCTGGCTGTCTGTATGGGGTGGAATCAAGTCCATACAAGGAAGGAACTGCATGATGTATAAACTTGTGCGCATGGTGGATCCATGAAGGGTGGATGGGGCCAAAACAAGTGAGCCGACCCAGGAATTCCGGAGAACTGTGTGGTTTTTACAAATGGACTCGTAAACCAAGTCAAATGGTTTCGGATGCAACTTTGCACAAATATTTATCGTATGACCGAGTCACGAGTCATTGTTTGGTGCAATCATTGTATTGTTTAACATTGAAAATATTTGTTTTAACGGATGATGTTTTATGTGAATACAATTTGAGTTATGTTATCATCACATGCGATTTGAGTCTCGTTTACACTCCAGGAGATTATGTGAATTTCAATTTCATTTACATTACATGAGATTATGTGAATCTCAGTTTCATTTATATTACATGAGATTATATGAATCTCAGTCTCAGTTACATTACGTGAGATTATGTGAATCTCACTTTCATTTTGAATATTTGCATTTCACTTTCATTTGTTTTTCATTTGTGAATGTGTTAGTAATTGAACGAGTCATGTGTTTGGAGCGTGAAAGAATCATCCTATATATTTTTATTAATTCATTTCATAAACCTACATCATTCATCACATTGTGTTGTGTCGTCATTTGATCCAAACATCCATTCAGGTCAAATCCTGTTACAGAGTGAGCTAAAAATAGTGCTAATGTAATATTTTTACCTTCTCAGCAAACTGAATTTACTGGAAAAAATATTGAATCCCGTGAAAATTATCATTACAATAAAATGTAATGAAACAAAATTAAAGTTTTAAAACTAACACACAAGCAGTTTAATTACATATACGTCACACTTCCCCCATAAAGAAAAAGAACGATTTCTATAATAAAGCTTTCCTTTTACTATATGTAAATTATTCATGAGGTAAAATAAAATTACATAGGAAACTCTTATGAATTATATAAAGTGTATCTGAAATAGTTTTATACGCGGGAAAGTGCATCTGCAATCAAATTGTCTTTACCTTTGATGTGCCTGATGTTAAGATTATATTCTTGCAAAAACAAACTCCACCTTAATAAATGATTTTTATTTTTCATCTTATCAATGAAAGTAAGGGATTGTAGTCACTAAACACAACAACCGGAGAAGGAACTGAACTAATGTAAACGTCAAAATGCTGTAATGCCAAAATTAAAGCCAAACATTCCTTCTCGATTGTTGAGTAATTTCTTTGGTGCTTATTTAATGTCTTAGAGAAATAGCACACTGGGTGATCAACACCATTTCTATCTTGACTCGATACTGCTCCAATTCCAACAGCACTTGCATTAACAGATAATTTAAAAGATTGATTGAAATTTAGAGCTGTGAGAACCGGCGCACTTCTGAGATAGCTTTTAATCTATCAAAAGCCTCCCGACAATCCAAAGAAACTTGTTTTTCTTAATAAGTTTGTCAGGGGTTTAGCAATAGTAGAAAAATTGGAACAAGGCTTTCGATAGTATCCGGCCATACCCAAAAATTGCATCAGTTGCTTTTTACTGACAGGCATAAGGAAATCAGAGATAGCCTTGACCTTAGCATCTATAGGTTTAACTTGACCATGTCCCACAATATGTCCTAGGAAAGTTACACAAGCACGGCAGAACTCACTTTTAGATAAATTGATCGTCAAATTAGCATCAGTCAGTCTTTCAAAGAATTTTCGAATCGTGGCTAGATGTTCTTTCCAGGTGTCGTTGTAGATAATGACATCATCGATGTAAGCATCAGTTATCTAGACCAGAGGTAATCATATTCATCAAGCGTTGAAAAGTACTTGGGGAACCCTTCATCACAAAACGGCATTACTTTATATTGATAAGAGTCCATCTGGAGTCACAAATGCCGAAATTTCCTTTGCTCTTTCCGTTAGTGGAATTTGCCAAAACCCCTTCAGAAGGTCAAATTTGGTGACATACTTGGCATTTCCAATTTATCAATACAGTCATCGATTCTTGGTAATGGAAATGAATCTGTTTTTGTCACACTCTTCACCTTCCTATAATCAGTGCACATACGGAAAGTTTTATCTGGTTTCGGAAGAAGTATGCATGGTGAACTCCAATCACTTTTACTGGGCTCTATGAAATCATTCTCCAGCAAATACTGAATTTCCTTTCTCAAGTATTCCTGTTTGAGAGGGTTCATCCTGTGAGGGTGTTGTTTCACAGGTTTTGAATCTACAATTTCAACGTCATGAAAACGTTTATTTGTTCTCGTAGGAATATCTGGAAACAAGTGCTCATATTCGAATAATAACTGTTTAAGTTCATTCCTTTCTTGTTGTTCTAAATGTAAATGTTTCTGGTCCAGATTTTTCATAATTTCCAAATTCCGAAGATTTGTTGCTCCAAGATCAACAGTGTCCGATTGAATTTCTTCACTTAAATCCTCAGTTGGTGGGACAGGTACAACTAAATTAATTGCATAATTTACTTGGCTATCTCTTTCAATAAACTGGTACTCCATTAATTTATTTAGATCAGAGTACTATTATAATTTAACTCATTTTCTTCTTTACTTTGTAAGGGCCGTAAAATCTAAATTGAAGAAAATTTTGAAGAATGAGCAAGAGAGAATGAACTCTATTACAAGACTCAAAACTTCTCTCAAAGTTCTGTGAAACCTTAATTTCACTTTTAACTTGAATTGCTGAGTGCCAAATTCAAGCATAACTAGCTGGAAAATTCCAGACATAAAATTTGACCTTTGACCAGATTGGACCGATTTGGAAAGGTCAAACTGAGTAAAATACTTTATCAAAGCTTTTACTATGGTTTTTGTTTTAATATTCCTCAAAGGAATTGCCTCTGGGAATCTTGTTGATCCACACATAATGGTCAACAAATATTGGTAGCCTGACTTGGTCTTAGGTAAGGGAGCAACACAATCTACCATAATTCTGCTAAATGGTTTGTCAACTGTAGGAATAGGTTGCAGATGAGCCTTAGTTATCTTCTGATTGGGTTTTCCTACCATTTGACAAGTATGACAAGATCTACAAAATTTACAAACATCACTTTGATTTCTGGACAATAAAGGTGAGTCAAGATCTTGTGATAAGTTTTATTTGTTCCTAAATGACCAGTCAGAGGAGTTTCATGGGCCAAACTAAGTATTTCCTGTCTGTAAGATTTTGGAACTACAATCTGATAGTTCACTGACCATTCGTCACTAACATGTACCTCGGGAGGTCTCCATTTTCTCACAAGAATTCTATTTTTAATGAAATAAGACAGGTACCTCAATGGCTGCAGTTTCACTAATGGCCCTCTGAAACAAACAGGAGATCTCAGGATCTTTTTCCTGTTCGACGACAAGTTATTGTCGTTTGTTACCCTGATTAGATAAAAGAGAATGAGTATTTAATAGAGGATCACTGTGATCAATACCTTTTGATTGATCCAAATTAGAAGTGAAAAAGTGACGTCATCAAAAGCCTGACCAATACATGTGTCAGCTAAAGGAATACTTTCCTTATCAAAATCATTGTCAAAAGCTTTCTTTGCCATAGCTCTGGTAACTGCACAAACTGGGTATAAATCAGGGTATTCTTTTTCAATTGGATCAACTTTCCGATCCAAAGAAGGCTTGTCAGTTACAAGTGGATTAACCACAACCTTGTCTCCAGTTAGGTCGTTGCCTAGTAACAAATGAATGTCCTCAACGGGTAAAGTTCACACTATACCGACTGTCACAGGTCCTGAAACTAAGTCGGATGTCAAATTTACAGAATGGAGAGGAACATTAGCAAAGCCGCACTCTAGTCCCTAAATGAGAACACTCTCCTTAGAACAGGACCTCTCAGAAAAAGGCAAAGTACCTGATAATAAAAGACTCTGAGAAGCTCCTGTATCCCTTAAAATTTTAATATTTAATAAGGATAGGATTGGCCAAATCATCCAAGAGTGATATAGAACCCTTCGACATGAATGGTTCATAATTCTCCATAATAAAATCAGACTGGGATTTATTAGACCCAACAAATGTATTGCTTTAATACATGACCGTGACCTTGACCTCTTAGAAATAAGAGCATTTGGGATAGGTCTATCTTGATTCTGGTGCCTATATTTCAATTTGAAGCAATCAGAAATGAATTATCCTTTTTTCTTGCAATAGGTACACGTAGGAATATACAAGGATTTTGAATCAAGTTTATCAGAAGCTTGATTTATAGAAGTTGTGCCAGATTGAGCTTTACGAGGAGTCGTATTAGGCTGAAATACCTTTCTACCAGTAGACTGCTGAGTGAATGATTTGCCTACAACAGGAACATTGAGTTAAGGAATACTCATCAGCAGCAGGAGCAGCATTTTCCAAGGTTTCGATCTTATGCTCTTCAAGATGATTCTTAATGTCATTAGGAACACAGTTTTTGAACTCTTCAAGAAACACAAGTTGTATGATATTTTCATAATCATGTTCAACTTTCTGGGCTAAGCACCATCTCTCAAATAACTGCTCTTTTTCTCTAGCAAATTCGACATAAGTTTGTCCAGCTTCTTTTCTATAGTTTCTGAATTTTTGCCGATAAGCCTCAGGGACTAACGCATAAACCCTTAAGATGCACTCCTTAACCAAATGATAGTCAGAACTTTGCTGTACTGACAGGGACGCATAAATATCTCGGGCGTTGCCAAAAAGTACACATTGCAATAATTGAGTCCAATGCACCCTTGGCCACTTCAAATTTTCAGCAACTGTTTCAACACGAGGAAAATATCTATCTACTTCTTTTTCTCCGAAAAGGAGCACTAGCTTGATATTTCTATAAACATGAAAAGTAGGGGAGTGTTTTCCTTTTGCCAGCTCTAATTCTTTCATTTAAATTTGAAATTCCCTTTCATCCTTCTCTCTTTTTAATTGCCTCTCTCTCTCTCTCTCTCTCTCTCTCTCTCTCTCTCTCTCTCTCTCTCTCTCTCTCT
>JAECUM010021095.1:0-14214 GCA_016617855.1 Megalonaias nervosa
ATATATATATATATATATATATATATATATATATATATATATAGTACCATTTTTCTGCTCTTAATATCCTAGTTATATTTATTATCTTGCGATGCTATCATACTATATTACAAGGCAGATGCTCTAAAAACTTGACATCTTTGACATATTTCTAAGAAACCTTATAGGATAGAAATGTATGATACAAACCAACAACGATAAATGAAATGTGTTGAACATTCCGTATCTTCTCCTCCGCTAATTTCACATACAATTTATATTTTCCTGCGTCATTCAAAGAAACGTTGTTCAATATTATCCCCGCTGTTCGATACCGCTTAACTCTGCCATGATACAAGGTTTCAACGTGAAAACCGATTGTCATGGAGTCTAAACATATCAGGGTTGTCTCATTGAAAAACCATTGGAGCTCCAATATTCTTTCATTCACTCCACTGGTGAAGTTCCATATTAGAAGCTGATTTTTACCCTCGCAGCAAGTATTCGACAACGTTTTTGTGGTCCATGTAAGTGCTTGAAACGGGAAATAGCAAATTAGCTAGTAAAATGTTCATTCAAATGTTCTGGATTTTATGTTGCAATATATAAGATATAATGTAGAATAAAGGACAATTTTTAAACTTATCTTGCGAAACAAAGAATGGAAACTGCAGTTTAAGGAACTTTTAATTAAAGAGGTGAATTGTTATAACTATGGTAAATAGACATTTTACAAGTGTGTTTGAATTGTGTGTTATAAAATAAGCTAACATTTATTAAGTGTGTTGATGAATTTTAGTGTTTTGGAGAGTATGATTTGACCTCAGTATGGCTGAGTAAAACTTAAACTAACATTCTTTGAAAGGTATGACATTTACATTACGAGGTTAAACAGGTTAACTGGTCACGTTTAATGACACACAAGAAAACTAATTTGTATTTTCAATGAGATTACATAAGTATTATAATAAACCGAGGGTGGTACTAGTAAACTTTTAGGGTGAGTAGGTTCATATATATATATATATATATATATATATATATATATATATATATATATATATATAATTTTAATATTTCACTCTATTTTTATTTTACTTTTTGGGTGTGTGTTGGGGTGGGTTTGGGTCTTAGAAGCTTGAAATGCCTTTAAACATATCACCTGCTTACTTTAGTATATATAATACACGAACAGTGCCTCGCACTGCTTAATAAACACTGGGCTCATTGGTTTTGTTCATTTCACTTTGGTCTAATGTTATGTATGTCGGACTGCTTTGTTATTGCAGAGCTATCCAATGTGACGTAGATGACTGTTGTACTTACGTAGCAATCTTGACACTTTTTCACAAAATAAGTATTTGTCGTTAAGAAATTCTCTTAAACGCCACATAAACATTTGGGTAATTAATGTAAAGTTCCTTGACCATTCATGATATTGTTATGTATATGTAATATAATTACTTGTGTGTTTTAAATTCTTTTTTTAATTTTATTTTTATTTCATTACATTTTTTTTTTTTTGTAATGATAATTTTCACTGGATTTTATATTTTTTCGAAAATTCACTCTTCTGTTTTGACCTGATTTAGAACGTAAAAGTGTCGCGTAATCACTATTTTTAGCTCACCTTGGTTCAAAAGTTTATAAACACTCAGTAGAAATGATTGGTCATTACCAAGGTCATGTTCGGTCCACGTGGCAATTAATCGCCGATAATTACGATATGGAGTCGATTTATTATAGCCTAAGAGGATACTGGAGAGGCAGAGAAGCGATCAGTACGCTCGTGTCACATATGCTGTTTCTGCAAATTGGCTGTCCCGACAAGCAATATACTAAATTGATCTGCTGCCGCCTACAACAATTCAGTACAGATGTTAGCACTCCAAACGAAGTTCACTAGGGAGATATTTTATTCTTGCCCCATGATGTTATTATTATAACTAGTATACAAATACGCGTTGAACGTCCTCGACGTTGCAAGCAGATACAAAGAAGCAGAGCCGATATCAACTGAAACCTCAACTGAAGTTGCAGCTGCGTTTGAATGAATTATCAACGTGGATTTTGCCCACATGTTGCTATTGGTTTTTCCTGGCAAAGAATTTCTTGGTGCAATAACATCGCTGATAAAATAACAGAATGTGAAAATCAGACTAGAACACACCTCGTTACATCGTCATCAGGCAATCGTTGAACGATTTAATCGAATACTTGCTGAGCGACTATTTGGATAATAGTATGCTCAGGAACTTTCCACGGACACGAGATCTCATGAATGGTTGAAAGACTTCCAGGAGTGATTGATGCGTTAAACAATGAAGTCACTCGTTGAATTTCTAAGAAGCCCATCAGTGCAATCGGTAAGAGACTTATTCCAGTGAGTGTGCACGGATCACCAGCGATTCAGCGACATGACTCTTTCTCGTCAGTACCTGGTACAATGGCTGTCAAGTATCTATATGAACCTGGTGAACTTAAAGGTGACTAAAAAAGAGCAACCGATTCTATTTGGAGTGTAACCACGCATAGTATTTCCAGCGTGGTAAGATCTACAGGCAGGCCTGCAATCTACAGACTAGATTCAACGTATCATCAGCGTGGATTTGTCCGTGAACAGTTACAAGTAAATCCTGAAGATACCCAGTTACCACAGGCATGGATTCGCTAGCAAATCAAAATTCCAAGGAGACTGCGCCCCGACATCGGTTACACGCAAGACAGGTTAGCATGACAGTCACACATGTATGGCAGAGACAACTATCGATTCTGTCCAAGGTAAATTGTCGTGGGTTATTAGAAGAATAATGTCACAACATTACTGCATCATACCACGCACAGTGATTGTTTTGTCGTTGTTTCAATCCATGATAAATTGAACATCAAGATCAAACTCGCTTTTATGCTTTTTGTCATTTCGCTGATAACCAGATAATTTTTTTCTCACAGTGTAAAAAGCTGCATCGCTCGTTTTCTGAACGTGATTACGTTCTACAGCCATCTTGCAGTTATATATGATAACCCTCCGTAGCTGAATTCGATGCGATCATCAACTATCCAGATATTGGTATCTGAGATTGTTAGTCCCTGTCACGAATGAATGGTTATAGCATATCTCAGAGTCCATTAGGAATGCAAATCGACCTTCGGAGTGCTAGTACTCGATGGCTTCGCTAGTTCTTTCTCAACAACATCCACAGGGACAACTATGATATCATTAAGAACGAGCTTTTGTTTCATCGGCAATCAATCGCTTGCTAGCGCGCCGGGAATATCAACATCAATATTCTGTCGACGGGTATCTGCTGGGCAATAACAGAATGGGGCTGGTTGATCTGGAAATCTTTTTCTGTAAAGTGAGCATAATTTACGTTGAAGTGAATCACGAACTATTTTTTTCTATGCGATTATAAGATCTCTAGGCCGCCATAAGTTCCAAAAATCATCAATTGTAGTCTTTCGAATTATCTCAAGCATTATCACTTACAGAATCTTGTCAAGTTGCAGTCATATTAGCCCATTTAGCTCCCTCAGCGATTCATCAGCGGCCATGTGGTCGTATAACATTTCTTCGTAATAATGTACGGATTATTTAAACCAGCTTATGTGGTGATTCTCCGATATAGGGTTGTGGTTGGCCATGATCAACGCACATGATAATCGTCGTTGATTTCGTCGATAGCCAAACAATAAACATTTTTATGATGTTCTTTGGTACCGTACATTTCTCAACCCAGACAATTATTCCAGGAATGTATTTCTCACCCATTCTTTCTGGAGTCCACTCATCACCGTGCCAACGAGAAAAACTGTAGTAAGGATGAGACTAACGCCTCACTGCTTCATCTCCCGGGAAAGTCAGTGAGTTGAGGTTAGTACTATCATATCTGAATCCCTAAACAATTTTAATACGCATATTGTTTTACCAGAATCACCAGGACCATTGCGATAAACTGTTTGATGTCGCGATACAAGATCATGCACCGATGGTGCCGATGAATGCTTCGACAGCTGTCAATGTTTTGCAATACCCAGGAACAGGATTGTACTCTGCAGACTCAGAATAATCAAGTATCATCTCAATTTTTATTTGCCAGTGACCCCATGGAGTATAGCCCGCTGGAAGTTTATCTAGCATCGTTATGTTTGGATCGCTAGCGATCGACTTTGCTGATATAAAATGAGTCCGTGGCCACTCTCACAGTATCCTTTGGAAATCGGTTGATCACCGAGAGCAGGTTTATTGACACATTAGCGAGCATCAAAGATCTTAAATGAGTTAATTGAGGAGAATTACCATCATAATAGCTCATAATAGTATCTAGCTTGGTTCCATCTGGTAGATTTACAAGTACTCTTGCCACAAATACACATTTATTTTCGTCTCAGCAATTAAAAAGTCGAGTTCTGCGTCGTCGATGAGCAATCTTGTAGAATGTCGTTTATTTCCCAATTAGGCTCCATGTGTGAATTCACCAATGATTTTGCGACCTATATCCTTGATAAATGGTATATCCGTGTTGTCGTCGTTTTCTGGTTTTGGCATACAAACCTCGGTTTGTGGCCTATACGAAATGATTGCCTTACTCATAATCCCATCAAGCATGTATCTCAATAGCACTAATGGAGCCCAACTACGTTTATTCTTTTCACAGTTGTCTATCTCTGAATTTTGGTTCGTTAAAATGCCGACCAAACCAAACAACGATGACCGAATGAATATTCTCAGAAAATTCGAATGATTCATTCTCGGCAAATCCAGTTTAATCAAATTACGGCAGTTGAACATTTATCGCAACTCGAGTCATCTCATGTGTTGGATGCCAAAATCTCGCAAAATGCCGCCTGCATTCACCCATTCTAAGAAAAGTTCCCGATAATACTCAACAATGTCAACCGAAATGACGTCGCGGTAATCATATTGAGTATTCCAGAGACCCCGTGTCATTATTCAAAACATGAGCGTTGAATATCTTCAAGAAATTCTCGAGGTGTTGGTCTCCATGGATATTTCTACCGGCAAAAGTGAGCAATTTCAGATGAGAAAGTGAAACAATTATTCAGCAATTGGCTTTACTCGATCTTTGTCGGCTGTGTATTTTACAGCAACCTTGGTCATTTGATCAGGAAAAGATTCAGTATGATAAAGTTCACCAGACGGTAGCACGAATTGATCAGATCCATGGCTGTTGTTGGATTGCATGCAATCGGACTGTTCACTTTCCGCACTCTCAAACAACCACACCGATACAGGGTTGCATTTACTGACATTAACTATCCGTTCAACAATATCACCGGAGGAACATCTAACCTATTTTTGCTCGTGGAAGTATTGTTATACTCGACGTCCATGTAGTCAATTATTACTATCGGAGAACCCGTCGTTTGATACCTCGCTGTGTACATTATCTCATTAGTTATTGTTCTTACCGCTGTTGGGAATTTTAATTTCTTTTCCACTTCAGCGATATTGCTTATCGTGGCTCCATTTTTCTGACGCTCTCCGCCCACTCATTAATTTTTTTTCCGCCGAAGATCTGTGAGACATTTTCCTCGTAACTCGTTCATGAAGTGTTCTGTGAGACTCTGGGCTACACTTCTCGTGGGTCGGTGGTTCTTCCCGGGATTTTCCAGGGTTCTTCCTCTACCATTAATACTGGCCTCCATGTATAGCCTATCTTGTGCTGAAAAAAGGCGTTAAACCCTATAACAACAACAACAACAACAGCAACTCTGGGCTACACAGCTGAGAATGGTAGTCCGACTGCATGCAATCGTGCCGCTAGCACTCCGGATCTCCAGTGATCCGCGCATCGATTGAAGAGAATCAACAATGGTTCATTTAACGGATAAATCGCGTAAACGACGCGGTCACAGGATATGCAAGCTTCTAGTATGGTTGCCAAGAGAGTCAGCATCCCTGGCCTAGAATTTCTATCTAACACGGCAACACTCTGGCTGCTTTGTGATTCCCGAACAGGGTCACGTTTATCTCGGATAATCCACCTATCAGCATGATCATCGACGTCACCAGTGCCGTTCTCACCAACGATGTCAACGTCGGCAACAATAAATTTTATTCTGAAGAAATATCTTTGTCCAACCGCTAGATAATCGATGTTTGTTGCTGCTTGCTCTTCGTTCATCATAGCATCAATGAAAATAACAACTTCCTTAATTCTGAACGTTGACCACACATGCGCTGCATCGTCGGCCCTGAACTGGTTATTAGCCCTACGGAGATGACTGAGTAATAGATTTTGATACTCGTAGATCATGAATCGTTAGCTTTCTAAGTTCTTGATGCCTTGTTAATCTTTCAAGATCGAAACTGGAGCTCAAAGGCTTGATCGCAGATAATTTTGCAAACTCCTACATTATATAACTAAGGCAAGTTTATCTTTTAATTAAACGTAAGCCTAGATTAATATACAATCACTTCAGGAGCAAAGAAATGTTGCAAATGGTTGATGATTGGATCAGTAACACCCTGTGTCAAACGATGTTTTTGTGAATTTTGCGGTTTTCACCAGCAAAGTGTTAGTTTAGGACCAAAGCCATGTGCGAAATGTAGAGCTGGGGTAAGAGGCCGAACAGAACGGAGAGTACCGTACGATAGTAGAAAATGCAGAGCGCTGAAACGGTATAATGATAAAAAAAAGTGGTGATTGCAGTACCTGCAGGGTAATAAAGGACGCTAAGGCCATCTCAGTAAATTTTCTAAATAGAGCAATCCACGTATCTTTCATAGTCACATAAAATTATAATTTAGATAAATGATATACTATATAAATGGAGTAAGGAAACACCGTCATCCAAATTCCGTAATGCTTGTCGCGGATAGCATAACCAACTCAGCGTTATCGAAGCAGAATAATCAGCGAATAAGATTTCAGTATCTTACGCAAATCGCTTACAATTCTCGCAGAGGACATTAAACCGACTTCTTAGCTAAGTGTGAGAGTAGTGTAAATATTTTTTTGGCGCGAACAAAATATTAATGCGAAGGAACATAACAATGGTATTATCCAACCACAGGTCACTAGCGATCCACAGGTAGAAATATAATTTCCACCAGTGGCCATTCAAAATCCAGCAGAACGGTACAATTTCAGTATCTTACATCATTCACCAAAAGGCGTATTAAAGGATATAACTCCGCAGGGACTAAAGTCCCCGACTAAACAGTAAGTTATGATTATCACCAAGACAAGCCCCCGATTCCAGAAAATTGATAAGAAAGAAGTCAGAAATTTTTGCAATTCAACGTATTTTGATTTTGTCTGTCTGTGTTTGCACGAGTACACACAATCGGGATACAAGTTCCTTCTTGGCTTGTGCTTGCACACCTTATCTGTAACGCCTGATTCTGCTGCCTTATCCCCGAAAAGAATTTGGCGATGTCCATGAGGGGACTTCAATTTTTTTTCTCACTAGTACTGCTAACGGGCTATTTCATGTCTCGACCGTAGACCGTAACTGTCCAACGGTCCATTACTAGCGGAGATGGTATTCGACGTTTCGTAACAAATTAAGAACTGCAAAGAACAATCTGCGATTGATTTTATTATAATAATAGGTCACGCTCTAGGCATGAAATAACCCTGGTTTCGGAATGAAAAGCGACCGCCAGTGTTATTGATTCGGCAAAACCGCTGAGTAATAAGAATGGCTGCCACTTTTCATATCCATATAAGCTGGGGAGGATTACGTCATTTTATCAGCAGTGTGTAATCGTATATACAACTTCCGAGAATATGATAACGAAACTAGAAACGCGGCACAGTGGAAGAGCGTCTAACTACCAATCACGATGGCGGTTAATCAGTACACGTTCGAATCACAAAAACGAGGAAAATTTTTTCTATATAACTGATCAGACGGCTGGGCATAGATGAGATGTTGTATGGTATAATTTAAAATCCAACCTTGGTGAGTTACTAATCGGCATCAATTGCTTGACTGGACATATATAATTCCCAGGGAAGTCAGGTCGCTTAGATCGCCCTCAGAAACTAATAGAATATCGTTTTACAATCTAGGAGTTCTCACCTTGATAGTGTCTACGCATAAATTAATGCTGATCAATACTGAAGCCTCTTGGATGTAAATAACATACGAGCTACATCAGCTTACTGTAGTAGTATGCTTAACCAATGGGAAATACTGCCAAGGGGCATCAACTGAGTCTGGTCGTCTCCCTTTGTGTTAACACATCAGAACGTAGAACGCAGATCGTTCCAACATTCCATCATTCATATTAAAGCAATATTTTATTATATAATGAATTACGAAAAGAATAATGCGATTATTTCCTCGATTGAAAAATTACATAATACGGGTACACAACTTACTGACCAACTCAATGCTGAAAAAATCACATACGATTTTGAAACATGACAAGAACGATAATCCAAAAAAGACATATAATAAAGTAAAATAAAGTATCTTATTGGACACTAAAAGAAAATAAGTTTTGTTTTGCTGGTGGAACGCTCTGAGTTTTGGACACTCGAATAAAATAAGGTATCTTATTTTGGTTACATTTTATTGATGTGTATGAAACATTGTATAGCAGACCGTTGGGACGTTGCTCTGCGTTCGGACCATTTCACGGTCGAGCACATACAAACTCTCGTGATCTGTGTCAAGACGAAGCAAATTTGGATCTGTCAGTCTGAAATGTATCCGTGACAACAGCGGATTATGACGTCGTAAATAAACAGGATTAACAGGCACTGATAAAATCAAATGGCCAGGGAGGACCTCGGGGTAAACGAGTAAAACATATACCCTTGTTGCGCCTCTTTATATTTCCAAGATCTGCGGCATAACTGCCATCGACTGCATCACAAACTAGGTTCATATATGCCGTCTATGTGATATTGACGATGCCCGGCGATGTATGGCGTCCTGAATCATCAACGCCATTGTTGTATTTGAGTACAACCAGCGGAGATGGTATTTTTCTCCATGAGTTGATCATCGTTGGAAGATACTCGTCGATAAAATCATTGACAGTCGTATTCTTTCTCGCATCTTCCAAGTCAAACCCTGGTAACTTAAACGCGGAGGATAAATCCGCGCCTGATTTTATAGTGATTGAGAAACTTCTCTGCTTACAATGATGTGTCTCCTCGTTGAATGAAACGAATAACCCATTCTACAATAATTTCTCGATAACGATCAGCGTGAGTCCTTACTTTGTTTAGATGTGCCTGCGTTGCAATTATCTGCGGTCGAAGGTATTCATTGGGGTATTCATTTACGTAGCTGGAAAATAGTTGCTGTAAGTCGCCGACAACACGTACATGCTCATCATAGGCCCTTCTGATATTTTCTTCAACTTCTTTACTATCATATATTCCGGACGAGCTGCTGACTTGGGGATGTATTACGTATTGTGTTTCCTTTTCAAAAAATACCCCCATTCCCGAAGATGCTTGTCTTCGGGTTCTTTCATGAGCGCTCACGCGTCTGTGGTAAAGTCGGAATTATGTGGCTATGATGTTGTTCGTGGTTGCGGTAGTGCTACCAACGGCCATCTAGGACCGGTTCTAATCGATGAATTATATATATCTATGGCGTAATTTGGCGTTGAAATTTCTATGGCGGCAGATAACGTCGGTTCGTGTACCTTTATAGTGATTTTTAATTCTCGGCCTGTTTTGAATTTAATTCTGCGTTGAAACTCATCATTGATTTGATCGACTTGATAACGCCCAGTCGGCAAGCCGACCACCTCTAGTCGGACGTTCCGTCGGATTTATTCTTGTACGTAAATACCACTGAATTGTTGGCGGACAAATCAGCAAACGACTTTGATCTAATATTTGGCTAGCTATTATAGACTCGTAGTTGTGTAAGCGATTTCAAGAGACCGACCGTATTGTGCCTTTCTCGGTGTAGCGAAGACAATATCGAATTCTGGTTCAGTTGACGTCGCTGATATCATCGTGGTTGTTGGTGGTTTTGTATTAGAAGCAATTTGTTAAAGCAGATCTCTCGTTTCACGATCGGCAATTCTTGTATTGCTGGTCATTATTATTTTATTCAGATTGTAATGGAGTGCTAGCACTCCGAACGCTAGTGTTCTGAATATTACCACTCGGTGATGCTAGGATCGTCTCACGGTCTGCTCTGGAACGTTTTACGTTCTGCGCGGCACACGGGTCATAATAAATATTGCTCATATCGGCGAATTTATGGTCGGATATTAAACCATCTTTGAGCTCCGACGATATCAATGATGATAACCGTGCATGTGCTTGTGTTGCCGCTGGAAACAGAGTTGTATGTTCATCTAATTTCTCAGTCGCGCATGTTGATAATTTCTTTGCGATGATATTAAGAACCCTAGCAATACCCCCGATAACGGCAAAGCCGATTCATATTACTGTTGATATCACGTATGTCGCTGATCATGTGCCGAATAACGTCATTGTTTAAGCGACTACAGCTGACGCCGCTTTCACAACAATGTCGATACCCGTGATGTGTCTGATGTATTTTTTGTTTTGCCATATGCGTGTCGATGATAGTTTTCAACGATGCCTGCCAAAAAATCGTTTGTTCGTATCAGAAGGATTGTGCGAGATGTGAAACGATTCGGGATCGTCCTGTGATCTAAGGCGAGCGTAATTTGCCAGCGCCATCTTTAACTATGTGTTCATTATGTGAATGCTAAGTATTTAATTGAGGCGTTTTGGTGACAAATTCAAGACACCACCAGTACGTTGTTACGTTTAAGGTTTTGTCTAGGGGATTCAGTATGAATATTTCCTCGGTATTTCGATTTCACACGACAGATGGGGTTCCAGAAAATCGATCAGCGGAATGACGCCATGGGTTTTTTGTAAATATACTAAATCGCGCAACACTAAATGCAAAGAGCCTGTACACACCAGTGACCTCAGCAGTATGTTTGATAATGATATTTTGTTTTGACCATGTTGCTGATCGAGATGCTGCTGTGTATACAACGTCGATGAACGGTATCGTATGCGGAACACCAGCTTCAATCCTTCTGACACGCTCAGCAGCGTGGATTCCACTAGTGTTAGATGCGAGCATTTTGTTGATAGTGACAATTGACGTTTAAATGTTGGTTGATTGGCTAGTGAACTGGATGATCCGATTGTTAATTTCGGCGAGCCTTAAAGTGACGACTATTGGAATTCGAAGGATATCAGCGGTGACTTTATAGAGTTTCTGAAAGTTTATGCGAAGGTTTGTAAACATATATATATGAATATCATACGCAGTTCGCAATGTGGCTAATTTATCACTAACTGCGGTGTCGCTGTCGTCCACGTATTTCTTCGTTGTAGCGTCATCGTCAGAGGCTGGCTCTCTCAAGAGAACCATTTTATTGGTGCTCATATTAAGTTCGCCGATCATTGCATCACTGGTTGAAGCAACGTGTTTACTGTCGTGTCAAAGGCAACGTTTTCAAGACATGATTCAATATTCATTCCGTCTAAGATATGTTTGGAACTGTTAAACAACGCCATAATACCATTATTAACAAAACGAACTTGATCTCCAAGTCCATAAGCTGTATTATCTGATTTTAAATCGGATATTCGATCTCAATGAATTCCTCAGCCTGCAAGAAATATCTGCTGTATCCTGAACTTGCTGTTCGATTCTTCCACGTGCGTCAGGTATACGTGCATCATAAGAATAATACTGATAATCCTGCACCGATTCATCTTTGAGGACTGGCGCGTCCATGTCAAATGGGGGATCAGATACACACTTGAACATCTTATTTTTATTCGTTGTTATTATCAATGACCTCGACGATTCATCTGTGAATTAAGACCGCTTCTTGTTATCAGACTTGCTGTTATATTTTTTCTCTCTCGGCAGCTTGTTGTTTTGTCAGTGGCACGATAACTAATTATTTTAGCTGTTCATTTCCAGCTTGATTTATTATTTTACTGACACCTGACACTTGCTGGCATCACTTCTCTGCAGCTGCGGCTGGACCGCTGGCGATCTGCGTCTTAAACATGCGAGTCTTTGTTTGATTGCTGAGAATGCTTTACCAGCACTATTACCTACGGTGCGAATAACCTTGTCAAGAACAACGTCAATGGCTTTCATTCCTAGCCGCTTTGCCATCGAGATCGTTTTTGAAGCTACCGTTCTGAATAGACCTTGAACAATATCGCTGAGTCCATCTCCGTAGATAACTTTTTATGTTGACAATCGTGAATTGATCACCCTGCTCATCTTAGGTCCACATTGAGCATTGTGTATGATCATTATTTTCTCGCTACTGATCTAATTGCTTACTTGACCATTATTGAGATTAGCCTCTATAGTAATCATAGGCAATTTCATCGACAAGTGCCCGATAAACACTGATATCCAGCCTCCGGACAAGTCCTCTAACTCGATTTATTGTTCTCGACCTTGTTTGACCATTCTTGTCTCCTTCTCTAATTGGGTTCTATAATTCGTAGACCAAATGGTCTGTCCAGCCTCCCTGCTGCTCGCCGCAAGATACATGTCCCAATTTGTACAATCACTTATCACTATTTGAGTGAAAACAAGTCATTTATTAATATTTGAGTGAAAACCTGTTACAGATGTACCAAGTTATTTATCACTATTTGAGTGAAAATTTCTTCATTGTTAATGTGAGTCGTTTTATGATTATTTGAGTGAAATCACTTTGTTTGAACAGTCGTTAATGGTTCTTTTTACGTTTAGTTTGTGTTCCGTATCAGGTCATTTTTCGTTTAAATTTCAATTCGTTCTTATCAGGAACTGTGCAAGCTATATCAGTTATTTAACTCGGTGCGCAGCATTATGTTAAATATGCAATATTTAGATTATTTGAGCACGAGTTTGGTATAGGGTTTATATACCTTTAAAGGTCACATGTCATACTCTAACATATTTCTTTTTACATCAGATTTGCATTACATGATTAAAAGTAGTTATACTCGCACAAAAGAATAAAACGTTATTAAGTGTAAAGAAGAAATAATAATTAATTACTCGAAATAGAATTATACAACACTGTTACTGCCCCTTATCAACGATTTCCCACCTATAGAGGACGCCAACCGGAAATGACCTATACTTATCCCCACAAGATAAAGTACATGCTTCTTGTTGTCCAAAAATAAAACAATATAAACTATGGAGATGGAACATTTAGATGAAACTATTGAAAACTAATTTACTGTTCAGCCTAATATCGATATGCGTGCACGACGCACTAGATTGTGACACTTTCAAAACTGTTCCATTGTTTCAATTTATTTTCAAAATTCCCGTTAACACTGGTAAAAAGGAATCAATGCTGGCTTCCCTATGTCGGCCGACTTGCTAAAAGAACCGAAATCGGCCAGTTTAAAAGGATACAAAGAAACCAAAGTAGGCTTCCTTATGTCGACCGACTTGATAAAAAAATCGGCACAATTACAAGAATCCAAAGTCAATTTCCGAGGTTGGCCTGCTTTGTAATAAAGTAGCTGATATCCTGTCGGTAAGTTTAAGCAATGAGTTTATTGCTCGCTGCTAGTTTTGTTTATTCATCACCAGGGATTCTATTTGTTTGCCATATCTAATCATAATTGATACAAACGGCCGTTGATATTCTTAGGGTAAATAGTATACATAGCAATAACTTGCTTTAAAAATAGCTTTGCAAGCCATGCTAGCGAAAAGATTATTATTTTGCACTCACAGTGAATGTATCTTCAAATAGTGATTTATATTTGCGAGATACCGTTGCATCGTTAACCTTGATACAAGACAATCTTGATAATTGTGCACGTTATAACGTATCATGCTTGAAAGGAAGGCCCCTTCAGGCAATCGGGTAATATTCCCGTCTCATTTGTGATGTTTTTATTTCACGTAAGCGATACACACACCAGTATGGATGATTACGCCAGACGGTATCTGTGACATATACGGAGTTATTGGAAATATTTTTTTCTTTAATAAATTTCGCATGCTGAAAAGAGAAAGAATAAATGATAACAATGCAATGTTAGTTTCTTTCATTTTATTTTCAAATAAGTATTTTGTTTATCTATTTTATTGTACCATGCAGTGAGGAGCGGGGCACACATTCAACACAAAATAATTTCGTTTCTTAAGTCGTGGGACATATACCTTGATGAGAAAAAGTTTCACCATAAGTTCTGGGACGGGAAAATTTTTTTTTTATCGTGTCCCGATATATTCGGTAAATAAGGTGTGTGT
>JAECUM010021096.1:0-32187 GCA_016617855.1 Megalonaias nervosa
CATTATTGATAATATCTATACTGGCTGTTTAATTTATAGCAGCAGGGAGGGTGGACGACATACGCGTAGTGACCAGATTGTGAAAAAATCAGAAAAAAATCGGATCAATTAAAGAAGTTTTTACTATTAAGGCAAAAACTTTATTTTCAGCCTTCGTAGGAACCCTTTAATTTAAAAAAAAAGGTCTCTAAAAAGTTGTAGGGTCCACCCTCCCTGCTGCTGATTTGAATGGTGTACAAACCCTTACTCAAACTTTAATAGAAAAGAAATTTAATAAAATTAATGCAAGAAACACGCACATATGGAAAAAAAACATGAACACATAAAATACTTTAACTTTTGTCACAAGGGGGTTACTCAAATGATGTCAATCTGAGAGTAACCACACCAATAAAACTTAGGGACTTGCACATCTTCAGCTGTAGATGTATTTAAGTTATTTATTAATTTCTTATGTATATTATTTCTTGTGTATATTTTAAGTTATAGCTATTGTACTACCACATTTATTCCTGTACATTTTCTGTGTAGCTTTGGCTTGCGAGGTATAATGCAAATATTTTCTATTCTTGTTTGTGACTTAGCAAGAGATTTATATTAGCAATATAAAGTTGCATTTTAATAAAAAACATATAAGTACCATAGGATTCTTATCAGACACGGGTTCACTTCTGAACCTGTTTATTGTTTTGTAATGTTGTACCGATAATGTAATTTGTATAACTTACAGTATATAACTTCATTACGTTTCATCCTATATGCCCATGTCATGAATAGTACACGGTGTTGTATTTTCAGCTGACCATAGTGATCCATGGTGATCATGGTCGACGTGGTGCCAGCTGTAGAGTTGACCATGGAAGTTTACCATGGCAGCCGTGGGACTGGACCATGGCGGCCGTGCAGCCGAGTGAACAGTGTTGCTGGTCGAGTAGCAGGTGATCGGGAGTTGCTGACCGAATTGGTGGGCGCTGATTGTTTGACTGACCAAGGAACTGAATGGTGGTCGGTGACTACCTATAATGCTGATTGCTTGATTGACCGGTGTGACTGGTAGCCAAGTGTAATATTGACGGTGTGTTTTGTGTTACTCCATGCATGTAATCTTTTAGCCTGGGCTAATTTTGGGGTTTGTTATACCCAGTAATTTGGGAGTGTTAAGATATTTTGTATGATATCTGTCCTATCAATTCATCATTTTGAGTAAAATACCTCAGTTTTCACTATTTGAGTGAATACATCATTTTTGCTATTTGAGTACAACACATTCTTTTCATCGTGTGAAATTACCGTGAATCGTTCATCTTTGTCCTTGTACTGTGTAAGGTCATTTATTTGTATTTGTATGTGTTGCATTATTAGGTTCGTGCGGATTATGTTAATTTGTCCAATATTTGGATTTTATACTCGTACGTATTAATCATAATTCTTTCTCATTCAAGTCGTTCATCAATAAACATTGTATTTGTATCACCATCAAGTGTTCTGTTACAAATCCGAAATCCCATCTCGGTTATCTTGTTACAATGCTAAATAGCCTATTCATTCCATTTTTTTTTAAACAAATAAAACACAAGACAGAAACATTCCTTGTCTTCAAATCAACATGTTTAATAAGATGATTATTCTCTACTACACATACAAATCAATAAAAATATGTAAACATGGACGTATTTACAAGGTTAACACCTTGGCGTATCAAGCAGATATTTCTGTGCTTCGGGTCTGTGAATTTCATTGGATGATGCAGCAAGCCACCGCGTCCAATCAATATTGAGTTGTTCAAATTTAAACACTGTTCCTACATGATCGAGATAAGGGAGCAAACAGCTTGAATGAATTGATAAATAAGCAATTTTCCTATGCCGCTTCGTATTTGTACAAATACCTTTCACTCAAATATACCTGGAAGTTCATCCCTATGGTACGTAGTCATACTTTCGATATAACTTACAAAATATCCTTTTTAAGTCATTTGCGTCAATTTTCGGCCAATGTACAATGCACTGCTGTTATTGGATAGTTGGTATTACATATTAAGGGTGCAACTCATGAAATCCAATGGATGTCGCTAGGACAAGGCACTATACTATCTGTTCGATCCGCCAAGGTGTAGATCATAACGGAACCTTGGCAAGAGAAGATGCATTATTTCTAGAGTACTCACTATCAAAATAAGCCACAAAATGTTCTACAGGAAATCCCAGACAGTGTTGATGAAAAACAATATACAGAATATTATCTACACACAATGGAATCTGATGCATGAAATATGGCATTATTGAATGATGTCTCTCAGAGGAGGTAATCCTTAGAAATTAAAATAGTCCACATCGTGATCGTTTTGAAAGTAAACAACTACCCAGTAATTTCCTTATTAATGTCATAGGCTTGAATGTCTTTTGGTTTGGACTGGAGCTTATCATCTTCTACACACACTACAGGATTCCAAGAAGGCGAATACGAACTTCGTGTCAGAAGGTAATGAAATTTCCATATCGATTTCTTCTTTGTTTTATTAACACTTGACATATTCCTTAAAAATTTCTGTCAAGTACGTCAATGAGCGAAGGTTTGCCTCTACAATATAGGGCAAGAGAGATTCAATGCCTTGTTCTCCAGAGAAGTCGGTGGAGATGAGGAATGGTTGCGCAAGTATTTACACCACTTTCTCAAACCTTTTCGCTTCCGAGACGAAGGTCCATGCCACTTAAGATGCCCTTCCTACATCTGTTCTCGACTCACCATCATACATTTGTCTCATGTTGTTTCTGACAAAAATGGTCAACTTGATATCCAGAACAATTTTCTCTGGTGTTCTCTTTAACTTTTTCAGACAAGTCAGTAGCAAAAAAGGAGACTAAATGCTGTTCTTTATTGAGCATCTTGACATCATGACTATTTTTGTCATTTTGTTCTGGCTCCAAAACTCCTCATCGCTATCTCCATTAACTTTGTGTTCAATAATGTCTAATAGTCTAGAATCACTTCTCCTAGGTGGATAAATCATCCCCTCATCCGTGATGATATTAACTGTCGGTCTAGGGGCTGATATTGCCTATTTATTGAAACCTGCAAAAATCGGCAGAAAATCTTGCCTTCCTACATCTGAGTATATTTTATACACTCACCGGTATTTCTCGCGGCTGTGGAGCTACCGCCAGCTAAAGGGTTCTTTTGGTGACACGAACATTATATTTCCTGAGAAAATTCTCTGTTTATCGACTTGTAAATCCACGTGGAATAGCACAACCCTCTGCCCTGTAGCCATTTTGAATTTCCCGCTAGATATGGCTGTTACCAAATACCGGTCTGTGTTTAAAGTGTACGCAGGTGTGTTTCGGAAAGATTAGCATCCAGCAAAATTCCACATGTTAATGAACAGGTGACATCATACCCACATATCGTCCAACTGTAACAAGATTTGGGGGTGGATGATTTTTTGGACTATACTTCTCCCAAATTATTGATTTCCAGAATACTGTCAAATTCTACATACAAGATTATGTTCAAAATAATGGTCAGATATACTGCAAACTGAAGTTCCACACAAAGTTGGAATGATTTTATACGGTGAAAATATCCTTCCTCTCTGCCTTGGTTGGTAGTGAAATCAAAGCCCCACGAAGCATATCCTCTGCAGAAACCTCGTACAAAATTGCGTGGCTACTGTTTGCACCTAGCTGTCCCGCGGCTTAAAACAGGGTCAAGTAAGATCTGAGTAATTTTCTCGGCCAAGGTCGACTCAAAGGGTTATTTGCATAAGGTTTGGCCATCTCGAGTTACTTCGATCTTAGAACAAGTTGAAATTTTGAAACTCTAAAGGATTATGATTGATGGCTACCCGATGCAAATGAGTAAACGTTCGGGTAGCTGTCCTTAGAAAACATGATCTTTGATCTTGGATCGGAGTCGAGAAGTAATGGGGGAGGCTTTGGAACTCCAAAGGATTATGATGGATGGCACCGTTTAGGACCGATTACTAACGGGAATTACCAGCTGATATTTGCCTATTCCTGGTTGATTATTGTGACAGCATTAATGATATTAAACAGAAAGCAACTAACCGACCCAAACTAGCATTTAGAAATATATAAAATTCTAAAAGTTGCTTGCTGCTCAGAAAAGATACATTTGTGTATCTTTAAAAGTTTTATTAATACAATTTTATTTTTCTGTAGTGAATTGTATATTCTTTCTACGTTTCATAGTGTATCAATGTTTTCATATCCTTACAACAACTTGTAAAATTATACTGCAACTCTGTAATTTTTAATACAATTTTTATGTGGAATTATTTTATCTCGAGATATTGGTTAGTCTTTGAAAGAGTCGTGCAAATGCAATGTAGTCTCTAAGACTACTTC
Source organism: Megalonaias nervosa (assembly GCA_016617855.1). NCBI lineage: Eukaryota > Metazoa > Mollusca > Bivalvia > Unionida > Unionidae > Megalonaias > Megalonaias nervosa. The sequence continues at coordinate 4,368 of JAECUM010021096.1, forward strand.
CAGCAAGCGTACTACGTCGAAGTCAGTTTATATTTCAAACAGATACTCCTCAGCCTGCTTTATTTGGACATCAAGGTCCTAATTTAGTTTTGTTTATGATCATTAGAGGTTATTAGCATACATGTACAGAATGAATAACCTTGACATTGACCTATCGCGCAATGATTTATTATCCAAGTGGTATCATGGTTGCTTTATAATTCATTTAACTATTCCAATCTCCATACTCAGGAACATGCCATAGTATGCCAACAGTTCTAGCTCAATATCTGATATTTTTAAACTTGTGTGCTTATGCAATAGCAATGCAATTATAAACAGGGTTTAGTTTCTATTGTTTTTGGAATCAGGGCCTCGTAATATCCACCCAAAATAGGCAACCCTAAATATGATATAATTGTGTTGTGTGAAATTTTTATCCCATCTAATGAAACATTGCGGAACATTCCGACTCATCTGACGTAATAGACTATTGTATCTATCAAACACAGACACCATCCTGATAGGGCATGAAACACTATGACTAAAACTGAAAACATGTAGCTCTATATGGCTTGAACTATATGTCAACTGAGCTCATCGGTCGACCAAATATTTAAAACGAAGCATGATACTCTCATCTGACAGCGCTAAAACATATACTACGGGTAATGCTATATGTGGTAACAGGACCAAATTATATTTACTTTATGATATAATACAACTGGAATTTTGTAAATAGAATTAAGCTTCAGTAGTACCTTCCCCAACTTAAAAACGTGAAAACACTTCGTAAAATTCACAGATTGTAAACAAAAACCAGTTACGGCACCTTGTAATTAATAGTGTAATGTATATTTAATTTAATTGTTTGTCTGTTAGTTTTATCTTTTTTGGTTCCATTACATGCACTGGTAATGTAACATTGTTTACTGGACTTGAATTTTGTTTTATTTCAGTGATGTAAACAACTAATAATATAAACATTCTATCTAGTTCCTGACCTTGTTTCAAAGTCAGTGACGGTTTTGATAAACAACTTGTTTTATTTATATTTTTTATCTTTCTCAGAGTAAGAACCATTAAGCTGAGTCAAGGTCATAGCTGGACTACCATTAAGCAAGGATTACGTGATATTAAGCATATATCAATTGATAACAAACTTCTATTTTTTCCAGAAGAATGAACTTTTGACCCTCATCCGGGTATCTGTTTTGCGTCGTAATTAGTCATATAACTGAATTTGTCATAAAGGATTTCTCAGTTGGGCTTAAAACACTTGACACGTTAAGTTCTATTTTGCTGTGATCAGTTTGCGTTGAATTTTATTTTCTTCAAATTACTTAATTCAAGTGATTATTTTCCCTGGAAATACATAAGTGCTCTGACAATTCTTGGATAAAGACATTGATTGGAATTTTTACTGAATTCAAAACTGGAATAATATTTTCTGTGATTCAACAAGAGAATGTTAACACAGCAGCATGTTGCTGACCACAACAGATGTTATTGCCTTCAATTTCGGATTTCATCGGGACTAGAACTCAGTTTCATTCAGGACTTTTTGTTTCTAGGACCTCTATTTTTAATTCTTAGATTATTTCTGGATTTAATTCATAAAACCATAAGATCTTTTTCCTCATTTTTCACTTTATATTCTAGGGAAATAAATTATTTGTTAAATTTTACAAAGCTTGTTGTCTTCACTCCTTTCTGTTATTTTAGAGCATAGACTTATATATATATATATATATATATATATATATATATATATATATATATATATATATAATTTGTATTGTGTGCTTATTTTTGCCCATGATTGTAAGATGTCAATAGATTGCTTACATAGCTAACTTTTGTTAGTGATTGCAAGATGTAAACAAGACGATTACTAGCATTTGAGTTCAAGGCGAGTCTTGTGAACACTTAGACTAGGCTTCTCAGTTGGATTGTTTTTACGTCGTAGGTTACGTGAAAATGTATAAAAAGGAAGTTGGTAAAAACTAATTTCTTTTGGCGATACGTTTGTTGAAATCCAAAACATCAATCAAGGTTTAGTTCTGTGTTGTTGAAATCAATAATAATTCGAGAGGAGCTATTTATTTAAATAATTCAGTGGAAATAGTAAACTGCTTAAAGATTTTTGGATTAATACATTAATTTGGACGTTTGTGAATTTCATTCAAATACATTCTGGATTGGATAATCGGTATATCAGGTTATTCTCGAGTATTGGAATATTAGGAAATTCAAGACTAGTGGAATTCATTCGTAACATTCTATACTTTTGGACATGTCAGTTCACAATACTGTCTTTTGAATGTTCACTTACTAGGGAAATACATTATTTCTTCATGTAACTTAACCTGTTGGTTTAATTTTTATTCTTTTCCATATTTTGAGACCTAGAGTCGTAACAATAGTCTCCTTAAATAATCTGCCCCGTGTTGCGAATACTCTGGTCGCGTAGTATGAAACCGATTCAGTTACAAGCGCATACAAGTGTCCAGCGCACAGGCTTGTTTCACGAATTTGCTTTTATTCAAATAGATCAGAAGCTCGTGACCTTTGTTTTATCAGTCACACGACCAATGAACACTCGTTTTCAGTTACCAAGTAATTTTGTTACCCAGGCAACATTCGACATGTCTAACTCTGGCAGATTTACGATAGAAGAGTTCATTAGATTATCTTCAAGGGTATACAGTCTTAGTCTTGGCATAGACCCCATGGATTTTATTTGTTTTCCTCTTCCTCGTCAAGACGACTGATGAGCTAGCTGTTATGGCAAAAATTCACTACACCCTCCATAGCCATTCTAAAGTGACACTCAGGAGTGATTTCTGTACTGGGCCCTTGTTTAGATTCATTAAAAGATGCATCTTTATTTACCACACTGCATACTCCTTTCCACAGTCTTATGTTCGTCGCAGTTGTCTTAATGTACTGTTCAATGAGTTGGCGTGTACAGTTTTCTGAAAAATGTCATACAGCCTACAAAATCGTGGCAAGTCACTATTTCATTCCCCCCCCCCCCAACAATATAACTGGGCTAACGATCATTTAGTTGTTGTCTCTTTCTCTACGTGACACACTATGCTTGATTCACGTTTGACTTGTGTAACCTATGTCTCTAGTGAACAATCTGATGAAATTTCCTACCCTATTGTTCAATGCATCATCGACGCATTAATTCTCTGCCGCGTAAGAACTTCAAACTTGCCCCAACATTAGAACTCTTATCACTCCCTGTCACAACTTTCATGGGGGCTCCTGATGGCCAAGTGGTCTAAGGCACCCCCCTTTACCGACCACTGCCATCTCACATATGTCCCTGTGGGTTCGAATCTCGGACTTGGCTAATCTGGCTTTGTGCGAAAGCTTGCCGGAAGCTTCCCGTGGGTCGGTGGTTCTTACTGGGGTTTTTGTGGGATTTTTCCGACAACAGATAAAGTTGTATAGCCTTTATATATAGCCTATAATGTGCTTTAAAACTGGAATTAATCCCACAAACATAACGAAAATAACTTCTTGCTGACTACACCTAAACATAAGTCAACTCCTCGTCCTCGTGCAAACTCGTCGCGCGAAAAATCACACTGCATCTGGGACTTCAACTTCCTAAGGTCTGCACAGCTTGAATTCTCTATCGTCAATACATACATACATACATGCATACATACATACATACATACATACATATATGCATGCAGAGCTTGTTCCATGTTATTCCTATTTTGATTAGAATTATACTGTCTTATTGATTTTGTCATTATTTATTTGTACAAAAGTTATTAGTAAAACAGTCGTGTTTCCTTGCCTGTTTCCTCTCTTAAGCATATGAATTGTTTTGCGGCAGAAGGTTTGATGTACGGCTCTTGCATTGTTACCTGCACGCATACCTGAACTTGATCAACTTTGATTTATATCTTTCGAAACTTTTAATAATAGTCCTTGTCATCAAGATTCTCGCGATTGTGCAAAACTAAAATTGATCTGAGAACTTTGAAATTATTCTTATGATAATAAATACAGTGCAAGTAGGAGAGGGAGCGTCGTTCAGAAACAAAATGAAACTTGCGGGTCAGTTTCACACCGAGCTTATTCTGAAGATAAATCCTTTATGTATTTCAGACCTATTGCAGCAGCAGGTGAATAGCTACGACGAAGAAAATTAACGGTCCATTTGGATTTGCCCTACATCTTGCATACCAGACCAATCGTATTGTGCTTGTATGCATTCACAAGCACTTGAGGTCTGCGAGATAACAGCTTTGGGATACACATATCGATAATATTTATTAGTAAATATAACTCTACCACACAAGTGTTCTACACAAGCCACATCTGCTCTTCCTTGGTTTATCAATTTTTCAATCTCTCAAAGAAGTATTCACATTATTACTTTATTTATGCTAATTCCTAACGTTGCTCGGTGGCACCAATCTAATGATGCCTTCTCATACCGAACTATGAAAGAAAGACTACAGCGAAACTACCAACGATATCATAATCGGATGGCTTCAATGTTGGTTTGGTTTGGTGCTTCACGGCACAGCAACACTAGTAGCTTATTTAGTACCGAGACAATTGGAGCAAAGTGAGTAATGATAGTAGCCTACTATCACTACTAAGGTGCCTTGCCCAAGGACACGCCACAGAGCTGACCCAGTTTGTCCGATGATCGGAACTCGCGCACCTTTTCCGTCGCTAATTCGGCATGATAACCACTAAACCACCGCAGCTCCTGACCAGATAGCAATGATGGCCTGAGGTGAAATTTAATGTAAATCACTGGAGAATGAGATATTTGTCAGAGTGACCTTATTTGTCCGAACAGTATAATCTTATTTATAACATATCGGCATATTATGTTAAATGATTCTTATGGAAAGTTTTGTAGAATCTATATTCCCATGCGGCTATTGTGAGCTCTCACTTACTTGGTCACAGAATGGTATGTGCTGTACTAATTGCAATATATGGCACCACAAAACCTGTGGGTGTATCAGAACTAAAGGCATGTTAGATTTTGAAAGACCTTGTGTTGTATGGCACTGCTGAAAATGTGATAGCTTATATGTTGACAATGTTACGTATAATAGCTTCGAAATGCATACATCAAATACGTACCACCCGCTGATACAAATGGATTCTACACTTGGTTCTCTCTTGTTCCATTCAGTCCTCTCCATGCAAGTAGTCTTTATAGTTATAGTCTTTCACGAAGTAAAAGACTAAGAAAGTCAATCATTACTGTAAGCACTAGTAGCAGATCTGAAGTTTGTTTACCAAACACAACTGATTACAACGGATAACCTAAGATTATTAACTGTACGAGATAGAACAAATGTGAATTCATATCAGCCTTAGAATACATCAAAAATGACCTCACATGTGGAACAGAGTCATGGTTAAAAGGCGTTAAACCAGGGAAAGACCCAGAAAAGATGCAGTTAAATCATGTGAAATTGTTCCTGCAGATTACTCAATTCACATAAATGACAGAGGGAGTCGTAGAGGTGATGTATTCACTGGGGACAAGGAGAGGCTTATTGCAGATGAACAACCGCAACTTGTTACCGAGTGCGAGATTGCTTGGACAAAGGTTAAACTTAAAAAATAATAGAGATTTATATTTATCATCCTTTTATGTCCCACACAGGAATATGAAAGGTACCCAATAACTTAATGTCTCTTTACTTAAACTTTCACAGTATAATAAAAACAAACACACTATTGAAGAAGATGACTTCAATTGTCCTGATATAGAGTGGGAAAAATTAACCATAAAACCTGTAGCTCCAGACAGGGACATCAAACAAGCTCTGATTGACGTATCCATTGATGTTGGACTAACTCAAGTACATGATCAACCTACTGGTTAGGGCAACGTGATAGATTTGTGTTCACTAACAACCCATCTCTAGTGAAGACTTCGTACAGCTCCCCATGCATTAGTGATCATGCAATTGTGGTAACAGACTGTGATATGACACTTCAACGTACCAAGCAATAATCAAGGAAACGACTTGTAAACTTCAAAGGTGACTGGGACACCATCTACTTAGAAGCAGAACAACTATTTAGAACTAACCATGAATACCAAGATCTGCATCATCATGTAATAAGATATTCCAGCAACTATACAAACACTCAAATTTGTGCCATGGTTTAGTCACATACTCAAGAAAATGGTAAAACGTAAATCAAGACTTTACAACCGAGCTAAAAAGACAAACCAAAGAAATGAATACAAATTATTTCAGAAACAGTGCCAAAAACAATTGAAACTAGCGAGGAATAACCATATAAATAATACCATCCAAGAAAGGACTCGACCACAAAAACTCTAAACCATTCTGTAGATAAGTAAAATAAAAATCATGGCAAATTCGGCATACCACCACTAAAGAAGAAAGGAGTTTTAGTAAATGACAACAAAGGAAAAGCTCAAATACTTGTCGAGCAATTTAAATCCGTTTTCACCAAAAACAAATTTATGTCAAAAATGAACAAATCTTACAAATACAACCTACCAAGCCTTACGATAACATTACGACAGCAACAAAAGACATTGAAAACTGTTGTCAAATATAAATACTTCCAAAGCAAAAGGACCAGGAAAAAATGCCAACTTAAACCTACAAAAATGCCCCCACCAATTAACCCCTGGAATGCGAGCTATTTTTCAATTGTCAGCTGACTCAGAAAGTTTACCAACAGACTTCCTAAATCCAAATGTAGCTCTGTGTTCAAAAAAGGAGACGTACACCTTGTGGAAAATTACCGACCAGTTTCTCTTACATCAGCCGCATGTAAACGTCTCTAACATATAATTTGTAAGCATCTTCTTAACCACCTGAAAAAAAGAAGTAATATTCAGACTAAAATTAACCACGGCTTCAGATCTGGATACTCCTGCGAAACGTAACTTCTTACAACAATGCATAACCTACTTCAACAAAATGAGAAAGGAATACAAACCGACATGGTGATACTAGACGTTTCAAAAGCATTTGATACTGTGCCATATCATAAATTACTTTACAAGTTAGAAAACTATGAAATCACTGGGCCACTACACTGGAAGCTAGAGACATTCGTGACAAAGTGACACATCCAAGTGGTGGTGGATGGAGAATCATTTGTAGCAGTCACTGCCGACCCCTGTGTCCTTAGAGAACTGTGCTTAGGTCTCTCCTTTTTCTTGCCACAGTAATGACCTTCCAGGCTGTGTGAAATCTCAGTACAGTCTGTTTACAGACGACTGTCTCCTTTACAGAACGACTCAAAATTGGGGCGACCACTATACTCTCCAGAATAATCTAACAACCTTCGTAAAATGGGCGACAGATTGGCTTATGACGTTTAATGCCACTAAATGCTGCCTCATGAGTATGACCAGTAAATCAACAAAGTCATCTCACTTTTAAACCTTAAATAACCACATACTACAACAAGTCTGTGAAAACCGCTATCTTGAATTAACATTATCTGAGGACTTCAAGTGGGAATCGCATATTATCAAATAGACCAATAACGCAAACACTACATCGGCATTGCTAAAAGAAACCTCAGGCACTGTCCACACACTAGTAAATGAATTGCCTATTTAGCACTAGTCAGATCCGTGTTAGAGTATGGTTGTGTCTTCTGGGATCTGGAATTAGGATATTGATAGAATCAAGTAGGTTCAAGGCCAGATAGCAAGATTTGTATCTAGTGACTACAAAACCAGTGAAGCAGGATGCGTCACCAAAATGTTAACTGACATGGGTTTATCAACACTCCAAGACAGGCGCAGTGTGATCCGTCTGACATATCTTTGTAAAGTAGTCGAAGGGTTAGCGCCTGCTCTGCCACCAAATACATTTTTAAAACCATGAAGAGAAAAACACCTAATTCTGAAACTATAAACATTGCAGAAAAGCAAGTAGCAAGTAACAGTAGATCTTTAGTAGTTGAGCAATGCAGAACAGAACAAGTTAGAAATTCTTTCTTCGTAAAAACAATTGTGGATTGGAATCATCTTAGTGTTGTGTACGCGCAATCAGTGGAGAGCTTCAAGATAGCTCTTGAACAATTCTATTATCTTTGTAATGGCTCTCTGTTCCGGTGCAATTTGTATGCCGTAACTGATACTGCACTGTATTCAAATTTAACATTAAAATAGTATTATCATTAAAAGTGTTTCACTCAATGGGAAGAATATAGCTCTTGTTACCTTGACTTCAGTCCACACTGCCTCTTCAAATGTAACGTAGGCTTTCATTTGACTATTTCACATAGATTAATTACAGCTTTTATCTGAAATCTATGGATCAAAACTGTCCCTCAGTCACCAATCACCGAAAGGAAGATTACATACACCGACTTCAACAATGGTAAATAACTCAGCATGTTATTCATGCGTGGTCCATGTGTGGTTTGAACCCATCATAAATAAACTTATGAACATCAAGGTCATTATTCGAGAGTGGCTTCTGTTGTACAGAATAAGCTGAGAGACCTTTCAATATTTCAAACATTGGAGCAGCGAGTACTGATGAATTTTGGCTCCATTATTTTCAAAATGACATGCCCTACTTTCATATAACTTCTAAATGACAAAATTACTTAACACAAAATTTTGTATATCTGTAAAATCAGTACACGGCAAAATTTTAAAGTCTCAGTCTCTCTCTCTCTCTCTCTCTCTCTCTCTCTCTCTCTCTCTCTCTCTTTATGTTAAATCTCGAAATAACTAGATTGTTTTCCAAAATATAGTTAAAATAAAAATATCATATCTTAAAAAATAGAAATGAAATAGATAATTTCATAAATAAATAATGATAAAAAATAAATATGTTCGAATTTTTTAAAAAGACAAAAACAAAGTTAGCAAGCCAATTTGAGCTGAGATATAGTAAAGGTTCAGATTGTTTATGAAAGCTTAATTAGGACTCGAAACATTAGCTTACGAGACTCAAGCTTAAGCTCTATTTCCGAAATAAATTTTTGACGTTTTAACTTTCATTAGAGTGAAGTTTAAATTATTGATCATTAGGATTTGTATTCTCTTCTGTTTGGTGTGTTAACTTTAGATACTTAGTTTGAACCATATCTGATTTGGCGATTCTCAGCTTGAAGTGGAGATCTTTCCCTCAAAAAATGCCGAAGAATGACTGATTAAACCTAACATCATTTTTCGTTTCCGCATCCAGTGGCCTCGATATTTTATCTTTTTATTGGCTAATAAAACTGGTGTAGCGCTGCTTCAAGACTGATACTGCTATGAAGCTGACAAATAGTGGGAGCAGTAAACTTAAGTAGATTCATCAAGTGGAAACCAAACCTAGCAACTTTGACTCATGTGAGTTCGACCTTTAACCTCTTCGTCGTCGGAATCTTTAGTATGAAGGGTGCTCATTTCCACGTGTAGGCTACTTAGTTTGATGATATTTGGGTCATGAAAATTAGCAGAGAGGAAAATGATTCAAATGTCGGCTCCGTTTAACTTGACATTAGTGGTAACTATTTGTTACCATGTGTAGTCTCAAGATTGCTAAGATCATCGCTAAGGAAAGCAATCATCTCTAAGAAGGAAAGGTACATTTTAAGTCCAAGTGACCTTGACCTTGAAACTAACAGCTCCTAGGCTTAGCTCAAATGTCCTAGTAATTTCTCTAAACCTCTTCAAAGCTACTAATTTTGTATTTTACCTTCACATGCTGCTTAAATAACCAGCAGCAAGTCGGTGAACAGACCACTTTTTAGAGCAGGCCATTTTTGAAAATAAAGCTTCCTACAAAAATGAAAATACAAACGTCAATAATTCAAAACCGTTGCTTCTAACCGGGTTAGCATATGTTTGTTATTTTTTCTTTTGACGCTTGTATTTTAAAATTTGTATGCGTACTCGTTGATCGATCATGGGCACTCATTGTTGGTCGTCCCCACCCCACCCCCGCTGAACTTGTTTTCTCACCTATACGTATTTCCAGAATGACTCATCACGGAATTTCCAGAACCAATATAACTCTGTCAGGTAAAAGATCGCGGAAATTCCAAGAAATTACGTAATGGAAACTCTAAAGAACATTCCGGAAAATTACGTAATGGAAATTCCAAAGATTACTTAATGGAAATTCCAAAGAACATTCTAGAAATTACGTCATGGAAATTCCAAAGATTACGTAATGGAAATTCCAAAAAACATTCTAGAAATTACATAATGGAAATTCCAAAGATTACGTAATGGAAACTTCGAGTAGACGTTATAGCGCTATAAAAGGCAGGCAAAATTTTTCTCCGTGTTCATTCAGCAAGTGGATCTGTATGTGAGCAGGTAAGAACTTTCTTTTTTTTTTAAAGAATTTCACCTATCATTAAAACATCAACAGTAGCTGACAAAAATAATTCATCATCGTGCTTATATAAATACAAATTTAACTTTTCCGCTTACCTTTCGATGACGTTCAAACAACTCTCTCATTACTACCCTGTTGACAAAATACTTACAAACTTTTGCAAAAATCTTCGACCGGTTTAAGTCAATATTTATTTTGGAATATTTTTCTTGACTGATCGGATCATGAAGATTATTGTATTGAGCTCATCTCATAATTTTTCAAGATAATCAAAATATTTGCTGTTATCTGATTTAATAAGTGAGAGTTTCATTCTATCAAATTTACTAAAACAAATACCTGAAATTTCATCATTAAATTCAAATGATAACTGCTGGCCATTAACAATTATTTTTTTTTAAATTTTGCTACTAACTCCATCGACTAAGGTGAAATTTTCGAACATTATTTCTAAAGTTTAGACAAAATTAACTAAAGATGATATCGAATATATCACCTCCGGTACTGGCATAATGTCCAATAGCTAACGCATTAATTCCATCCCCGCAATAGCGTTTGTCGTCAAAATTACTTAGTCCACGTTTTATAATTGTATCTGTTTCAAGTTTGCGATGATTTGTTCTGATAACATTTGTTTTAATAAAGCCGACATTATTGTTTAGCGCTGCTTTAAAATCATCACATTTCATACACTTTTTCCGTATCCGCGAGGAATACCTTTTGCTTTCTTGTCAGTTTATTGTCATCTAAAATTACGGCATACATTTTGCTTCTTAGTCCAACAAATTCCCTAACTGGTACACACATAAATTCATCTTTCATCTTGCCTATGACTTTTTTATTTACATCATCATGAAATACATTACTTTCTGGATAATCCGATATATCAAACAACTCCTTATGATCATAAATATCTTGATAAACATCCTCACATTTTATGTTATAAACAAGTGAGCCAGTATCAGTAAATAGCAACTCCAAATTTGGCCAAACTGTCTTCGTAAAACTATAGTGAAAGTCGTACATTAGTCATTTTGATATATCAAGTACAGCTGCACCAACATAAATCGGTTTATTTAACTTTAAAGTTGTCTTTCGTCGCTGTATTACAACAAGATTTTCATTAAATATTTTTATACTGACAAAACCGTCATCGTTGACTAATTTATTTCTGCGATTTGCATCATTTACAATTTCAATATTGACTCGCTTTCTGATAATTTCCATAGCCTTACCAAACACTGAATTGTTCATCAACTTGAAAATGTTTTTCTCAAAGTCGGTCTTAGCAATAGCACGACGTCTGGTATATAAATCAATATAATCTACCATTCAACGAGATTGATTAAATTTTAGCACGCGATGAATTTTTCTCAGAATTAGTCCAGCATCTGCTGCTTGTTTTAAATTTTTGTAATGTATCACGTAATTTCTTTTTGTTTAACAAATTTGGAACTAGCTTATTAAGGATCGAAGTTTTTGCTGTTGTCATTGCCTGTTGTTCAGGAGATTATAAACTATAATGATCACCATTGACTCTGCACAAAACGGATAGTCGTTATGTAGATCATGTAACGAACTAGGATAATCAAGATCAACTTCAACAAAATAACTGACATTTTCTGGGAGATTTTTCTCGGTTTCTTTAAGAAACTGATCTGGAGTTATCCAATGAAATCCACTGCACTGCATTGGCTCTGACATTGCAGAACCATACAAATTATTAGCGTATACATAAATAGTATAATTTGATGGTAAATTTTTATCGTGGTTTATTAGGTGTTTACTGTTAGCTACCGCAAATTTGTTGGTTATAACGCTAATTCCGCTGCGAATCCCTTTTTCAATAAAATTAAACATATCAACATTAGTTAAGAGATCCAATTCTATCCTGCTTGTTTTTAGCAGAGCATCCCATGACAATCCTAGCTCAGGATAATACCAACACGAATCTAATCCGTAATTTTCATGACTAACTTTACGAAAATTCTCGAAAACATCAGCTAATAATAACACATCTGTTTTCAAATATAAATCATGATAATCACCAAATTTATTTGGATCATTTTCTGCGCCTGCCACAGGAACAAGTAAACACTCGAAGTCAGCATAAATAACAAACGGAATACTTAATTTATGATTATAATTTTCAAATTTTAAAACTTTTTCTTTCTCTGTTGGCATTGTTATTATTTGAACATTAACACAGTACTTAACATGCTCTTGCAGTTTTTCATCCTTAGAAAAACCTTGTAAACAACGATAACAAAAATATTTCTTATTTTTATCTTTATTATTTGTCTACCAACTAGACCGTTGATTGCAAATTTTTCCTTTTTTTTTTTTTTTTTTTTTTTTTAATCCAAACGTAATGTCCTTTATATAACAGCAAGTTTATTTTATTTTGTGTACCATTTTCTGAGATGTATCTGGGATAAACATTTTCACGCTCGTCAAGACCAAACACATTAACTGAAATACCACTTTGTCCCTCAAACTTTGGTATTTGATTTGCTGTAACTGGAAAGTTAATGCCATTAAAATTTAATTTTGATACGTGACAAATATATTTGTCGACGCGATCAGCATTTTTTTTTTCTGCTGGAAACATCGCAGAGAGAATAGTCCATTGGAAACACTTGTTATCAGAGTTCTTTACGTTTATGCAACATTGTTTGTTTTTAATCTTCTGAGGCAGGTCAGCGTAAGAGTTATCGCGAAGTACGTTATATCTTGCTGTGTGAAATAAAACTTCCTCCATCACCTCAAATTTCCAACCTGATCCTGATGCAGTAAATTCTTCCAGTTTTTTTATTTATTTCCTGATGTATTTCATCGGCAACTGAGGAAATATTTGTTCCAGCTAATATTTTTCGTGATTTGGCTGTTAAATATGATTCGGCAATCTCGTTGCGGAAATCTGTATTATGTAACTTTGATAAAATAACATGATACTGTACTATTAGATTGATACTTTTATGTACTGCAAGTTCTCGCGTTACAGTTGGATATAAGAGATGAAACAAATTTGAAGAGTTAAAATTTGCTAAAACACCTTGGCCATCAAATTTAAAACTGTTATCAAATCCTGCAAAAGTGGTAGCATTTTTGTAGGTTCTCCTATATGGCTTTTTTTAGCTATATCTCGCAATTTCATCATTGTTATATAACATTTTATATATTTAATTGATATCGCTTGTTGAAAAATCAATTAGAGATATAAACTGTTTAAGGTATAACGACACAAAATTTGAGTTACACAAGACTGACGGCAGAGGAACAGGAAGAATATCATGTTCATCCGATTTATAATAGTTATGCGGGGAAATGTTAGGTTCAGCGATACACGTCGAGTATGGAAAACCGTTTGGTAAATTAACACCAGCGGGTTATAAAATTAGTGTAAAATCGGAAGGAGATACCGAGCGAGTTGAAATGTTTAGGAAAGATTTTATTTATACACTGTTTTGTGATGAAATTTCAGAAGGACAACGAGTATATCATGTCAACGGCAAAGTTACTGATGATAATATTGAAAATTTGTCATTACAAAAAATTTCAACCTCATCCCGTATTTGATTTATACGAGGCAAATGATAGAGGAATTATCTGAAGTATTAAAACAGAAAAATATTAGGTAATTTGCGAAAAGATGGATACCTTGGTGTAAGAGTTAGAGGAGTACAAATAGATTTTGTTGGCTGTACATCACATCGTTTTATTTACGAAATGTTTAACGGACCTGTGCCCGATGGTTTAGTAATAGACCACGTCAGCTGCGTTAAAACAGATAATCGTCTAGAAAACTTCGATCTCGTCACTCAACAAGAAAATATCCGACGAGGAAACACGGGTAATTATAATAATTTTAGTAAAGTTAAACCGGTTGTTTCAATAAATTTAGAAAACGGAGAAAAACTTAAATTTCCTTCGATATCAGCTGCAGCAAAATATCATAAAATTCATTCAGCTAGAGTGAAAGATGTAGCAGATTGTAAAAGAAATACGACAACGTCAATGTCGACCTTTGACAGAATCATCTTCAAATATGACGATCAATTATATGTTCTAGCTCGTTTTTGGTTAAGCAATTATGAGCGAACACAATAACATCATCTTTGTTAAATTTTAGCTTCATTACTGCGCTATCATTAAGTTTGTTTTTTTTTTTCTGCCGCTGTTAGCAGAATTTTATTAGAATCACCTTGCATCACATTAACATTGACAGAATAAGAACTATATCCCGACAAACATTTTCGCACTGCTTCGGCTAAATCTCTGTAATTTAACATATCAGCTTTATGATGTATTTTTTATCTCGTTAGTCATCTTATTATTGTAAACTAGATAAAAATATATTATAATATGGACTTGATGAAACGATTTGCTGATATAATCGTTGACGATAATTTTACAAAAGACGATGCTGTCTCTGGCGATATAAAAAAATGTGAGTCTGTTGGTTATACCGAGGATGACATTTTGTTTAACAACGACGAAGAACAAGACGAAATTGTTGGTGTGGCTGATAAAAAAAATTACAGCATACCGACAACTGGACGATATGATGTTAAGTATCATATCACAAAGAAAATTTTGAAATTTAATTTTTCAGTAGATGAAAATCAGTCTTTTTGGCGGCTGATAAACCCCTTTTTAAACATTAAAATTCCAGGCCGAAAGAAAAATATAAAATTCGACTTTATATTTGTCAAGATTTTTAACCTAATGATGATCTCTTTGGTGACATTTGTATTGATCTGTGCTTCGTGTTAATATAATTATCAACAATCTGCTGTAGTTCGTCGATGTATTTATTTGCATTTTTAGCTGTCAAATGTTTATGTATCAGCTCGTTTATTGTGTGATTAAATCGCTCGACGACGACACTTTTTCCTTCGTTTTCAGTAACATACTTTTTTATGTTATTTTGTTTCAGAAACTCTTTGAATTTTGTCTTAAAAAACTCTGCTCCATGATCGGTTCAAATTTTATTTGGCTTTCTTTCCGTACTAACGATAACCTGTTTTAATGTATCAGTCATCGATGTTCCTGTTTTGTCCGAAACTGGAACACTAAACGCGTATTTATTAAAAACATCTACAACGTTAAATAGAAATTTTTTACTATCGTTAAATTTAGCACGATTTGACACATCAACTAAATCTATCGCTCAGATATCGTCAACGGCATTTGCCACAATTTACGTCTCGGAATTTTTTATTTTTTTTTAGGTTTATGTAATTGAGACGCAAGCGTCCTCGCTGCAAGATCAGCGCATAATTCATTTCCAAGTCCAAACTTATATTTTGTCCCTATCATTCCTTGAACGAACCTTCTATCAAATCGTTCTCTCATATTTGCAGGTTTCATATCTTTATGTTCGTATGGCATTACCTTATCACAGTCTGATTTTGATAGAGTGTTATCAGGACGTTCTATATCACGATAACAAATATCATGACGCATTGCTATTGCATCGACACCATTGTATGGTTCTTGTCCTGGTAATGGATTATCGTTTTCGTCTAACTGTTCGTCCAGTGGATTGTACGGCCAAGTATATTTATGGCCGGGCAATGTCCAACCAGTCCTCGGCCTTGGTAATTTTCCAATAAATTTGTGGATGTCAATGCCGCTGCCAATTACCTCACGTCGATTGCATAATTGACAGTATGTAACAATTTTATCCTGTTCTATACAAAGATCTTTATCACAATTACAATTACATTTCATTTTACTTTTTCATCGTCGACAAAAATGTTTACCTTCGTCAAGTAACCATCTATTAAAATAACTGTCAGAGCACATTCCAGCTCCGGATAATTTCTTTAAAAACATACTTTTTTTTCTACCGCAAACAGCGCAAATGCTTTTCAACATTATCCTGTTGTTTTGTTTTTTTTTCCGTTCTCTCATCCTTATTCTCTGTCTTAGTTTTACATTTGAGACAGTATGTTGACATATTCCTTAGTTTAGATAAAATTAATTGCAATCTCATCATTAACGTGAGAAGATTACTTGTCAAACTGTTAAATAAATTTTAAAAAATTAAATTTAGGCTGGGACGTCTGTCGGATAAACATAATACAATAATAACCACAAGCTAATGTTCCAACCGGCTGTAGTTCATTAGACGAGTAATTTATTTTTTAAAATTTTTAAAAAATATATTCTTTATAAAATCACTCGAAGGAAGTCCGAACGAATCAAAATAATTATTGCTATGGACTGCAACCCAATGAGTGCCGGATCCATCATCGAAGTTTTGTATAATTACAACAAATGAACCACCTGCTGGTACATCATCTAATTCGTCTTTATCGAATACTCCACGAAATCCGACAATGTCATTTAATTATTCAATTATATCGAAGTTACTCAACGGCGTCTGGTGCCTGGTAAAGTTATTCCACGTCCTATCCCTAGCAGGTTTAAATTAGACTGCCTGCTAACCCCCGCTAGCAGAGGAGCGAAAGGATTAATTCCTCCTTGTTTTGTTTTTCTTTGCAACTCCTTTGTTTTAGATTTTGTCGTTGGTGATTCCATTTTAGCTGGCATCATATTATTTATTGTTATATAAAATTTGTTTGATTCCATCGCCTGATACCGCCTTTTTAGTTGCTCCAGATACTGCCCCTGACACTGCTGCTAGTCCCAGTGTTCCTAATGCCGGTAGAATCTTTGGCAAAATTATAGAATGTGCTCGGCCATTGCTGTTATTTGCGCAATGGATAGTTTGAGAACAAAGATTTTTCCCTGATCGAGATTATTAATTTGTTTTTGAGTTAACATTACTTTCACTGCGGCGGCGTTGTCAATCCCCGAAGACTTTATCATTACAGAGACAGAACTACGTTTAGCAACCATCGCTGACAATTTTTTAATTTGACCGGGTGTTATGTATATTTCTCTAGCTGTGTATTCCGTTTTCATTTTAGATTTGTTTGTCAGATTAAACTTGGACAATCATTCTACCTTTGACTGAGTCAATCGTCAAGAATCTATCGCTGGACACAAGCGCAAATACATTTAAAGGAGCCCCTGGAAATTATCCAAGCATCCAAGTTACTTCTATTTCCGCGATTGAATTAATCATTCGATCGGAGTGTTTTGATACGTCAAAGAAAAAAATAGGATAAAGAGTACGAAATTCTTCAATATTAATCTGTGATCCGCTGTTAGCGTCCTGATATTTTTGCATCGCTTCCACCAGGTACATATACGCTCCAGTAACATGTTTTGCATCACTGCTGTAAATTACATTCGATCGCTCCTTCTGGGTATTGTTTAGAGTTTATTCTGACAAATAGTCTCCTAACGTCAGCGTTATCAAAAACAGAGTTATTTTGTAGTTGGCTACCAAGTCGTGCTATTTGGTGAAAGACAACGAATATATATCTTGGTAATTGTTCGCTCGAAGTAGCTGTAATACTCCAAGTGTAATCGATTGCGACACCGTAGGTGTTGCGCCCTTAATTTTATCAGCGATCTTTTATCTTACTACGGTGCCTGCTGCATTAGATGCTCTCGTCGCAAAAGCTTTGCTGGCATCAAGACCAATTGGTGCTACTTTACGTGCAATTCCTGGGATATTCTCGATCACCTATGCAAATATATTTCCAAAAAATCCACCTTCAATAGT
This sequence comes from Megalonaias nervosa, assembly GCA_016617855.1. Classification (NCBI taxonomy): domain Eukaryota; kingdom Metazoa; phylum Mollusca; class Bivalvia; order Unionida; family Unionidae; genus Megalonaias; species Megalonaias nervosa. Next base: position 22,347 of record JAECUM010021096.1, read on the forward strand.
TCTTTGATAAACTTTTTTTTTGTCTCATCTTTTTATTAAATTATTTGTACAAATTTATTTCGAGCTATACGTTGCGTAAGTGTAAATAATACGTGACAATTTCGTTGTTGACATCTATATGTCGTCCTGATTGATCTGTTAATTGCATTGTTATGTTGGTTATTTGATTTTCAGAGTAATTGGATAGTATATTATTTGTCGAGCAGTAATTTGCATCATTGAACCAGGTGGAACATCTGGCAAAAAACTATAGATTGTTTGACCTTGCCTTCCCTTGGCTGAGTAAGACCCTAATGCAATAGAACAATTGATCAATATTGTATTTACTTATGTTATGTTAACTGGAAGATCTCCATCATGCGATATATTTTGTTCTATAACACTGCCGTATCGTTGATTTTTAAATCCTAGCAAAGATGCGATACTAGTCGCTGGTGAAAAATCGATTATCAAATTAGTGTTTAATGTGATTCTGGCTCGTAGCGTATTATGGTTTGGAGTTAACTCAAAAGTGTCTGCGGCAGCGTATTTTGTTATCAACTCTCTTATCGTTTTGTTGAGATCAGTTACATTATATACTCCCTGTGGTATTTTGACTGATAACCAATCACCAGAATTAAATGTAAAGTCGTCATTGACGTTTGCTTTTACATTTGCCATAGAATGCCATATTGTGGCGGAAATTAATCCAATTTCGTATTGTTTATTTGAATCTAGTATTATTGGCGGATCATAGTACACAGAAAAGTTTGTGCTGTCACTCGTTGTTTCTGACGAGTCAAGTAATAGTGTTGTTGATATTATAACAATAAATTAGATAAGATCGCTATGTAAACTTCTGTATTCGGATGATGTTAGTAATCCATTCGATCTAAGATTATCTAATATATCAATAATTTCGTTGTCGATTTTTGTACTTGTATTACCAGCTTCTTTTGATGATAATAATACGATAAGTCAGTCAACCATTTCTGCGTTTGATGTAAAAACTTTAACGCCATATCCGGTTGTTTCCTCAGGTAATCTTCTATTTCGTTTGCTTTCGTACTGATTAAACAGTTTTCTGAAAGTCCATCTATAATCTTATGGTCTAGTTCGATACTATTCTGCTGTTTTATATAAAACATAAGCAATAACTCCGTCTCTTATATCATCCTGCATTTTTAATAAAATACTTTCATCTTTAATTTCTTTATTTTTTTCACCAGCAGATAAACCAGATTCTATAATTTCTGTTATTTCTTTTTGTAAAATTTTGATATTCTTCTTTTGACGAATCTCCAATATTGTCAATGTCTTTGATATTATATATATTTTTTTTTAAATTATCGTATTCTTCGCCCAGTATTTTATCACGTGCAATTTTCTGAAAAATATTATCTGTTTTTGAGTGGCATTATTTCTGCGATAGATTCAGTTATCATGTTTTGTTTTTCAGTTAATTCCTTAGTTTGCTCTGATAAATTTTGTATCAACCTTCTTAACTCGGTTGGATTAACCGTCAATCTTGTAATAGCACGTTGTAGCTCAAAAGGGTTGTTTATTAATTTGTCAAATTCAGCCTGTCGTGCAACAGGATCAGCAATATTTCTAACAAGTTCCTCTACAATATTTTTAGTTTCTTCATTCGATCTTTCTCCTAGTAAACCTACCAACCCTTTTTCTTTCATTTTTTCTAGTTCTTCCGGAGACAATGCTGATAATTCTGATTGCTTACAGAGTACTGCTTCGGTAACAGGTTTAAAAAGTTTCGTGGTTTCTTCTTCTGCAACGCGGTTTCCCCGACAAGCTTCTTATACCCTTTTTTAAAAAGCAAATTGAAATGCTGCAAGTTTTTTTTAGCAATTCATTTTGATGATAATCCATTATTTATTTTTATTCGCGACATAAAATTAGTCTAGAGAAATATGTTGATACAACAACGAAACATTTTATCCGGATCACGCGCTAGTTTGTCAAATAAAAAGAAATTGAATTTCTCTTTGGTTGCTTGATGATATAATTCAATAAATTTATCTTTTGTTACATCACCACATTGCTCGTTTGCAATATTTCTCACATCAACATTATCTAGTCCAGGAAACAATATAAAACATCCCGTATTTCGCCTAATAAACCTATCAACATTGTAAAATCCTTGCGCGAGATAAATCGAATTAAATCTTTTTACTCGATAATGAAAACTACGACTAAATCTTATTCATCTCCTCGTTGTTTAGCGGAATATCGTCAAATACAATTATTTTATGCTCGGACGAATCAAGTTCGTTGACAGGGATTAATTCTTCTGGTTGTCTTATTAAAAATATATCATCGCCAGCGTCAAGCTCATCACGAAGTTTATAGTTATACTCGCGTAATAACTCGTATTTGTCTTGTTGTGGATTAATTGTGTAAATATATGCCTTATCGTAGTTAAAGTTATCGTGAATAAGAGATTTAGCACAAGATTTGTTTTACCAGAGCCTGTACGACCAACAATAAGATAATGACAGTCTGGAAGTTCGTTATCATGTTTATGTTTGATTAATTGTTCAGTGTCAAAATTTAATATCGTTGACTTCGCCATTGTTGTTATATAATTTTATGTTATATAATTTACATATCTGGCTTATTACACAAAATTTGGAACAGCACTTACAGGATCTGTTTCCGCTGACAAGCCAATAATAACTAATGCATCATCGCTAGTCAAAAAAAAAAACAAAAAACGGCGACATAATGACAGGACACCTGTTTATGTCAAATCAACGAGTTCCAGGTTTAGAAACAAATTATCCGCCAATAAATATTGTTGATACACAAGCTGTTAGTTATGCACAACTAAAATCTGTTGACGGTAGCAAACTTGACAAGGCCGGCGGAACTTTAAGCGGTAACTTGGATATGTCAGGAAAAAATAATAAATTTAGAAACCGCGTATCCGCCAAGAAACTTAAATCAAAAACAAGTTATTTACAGCTGAAGTATGTTGATGATAACAAGCTTGATAAAACTGGTGGAAAAGTTACAGGTATTATTAACATGTCAAGAAAAAAAATTATTGGGTTGGAAACCGAGTATCCACCAGCAAATGTTGATCGCACACAAGCGGTGAGTTATACGCAATTAAAATCCGTTGACGATAATAAACTTAACAAGGCCGGCGATACAATGACAGGTAACCTTGTGATGAGCAATAACTCAAAAATAACTGGATTACCGATAACTTCATCACCAGCTAATGAGACTGATGCTATTAGTTATCCTCAGTTAAAAGAAGAACTCACTCCGTATTTTAAATGATCCAGTGGACCAATATCAGGTAACATAAATATGAGAGACAAAAATATAACAACAACATATGTTCCAGTTAACCATAGTGCATCATCATATTATCCTGAAAATTATCCTCATTACGCTGTCTCTGATAGAGAAGAATGGACTACTAACGGAGAAGTTGAAAACTTTTGGATTAAAATTAAATGTCACATTGCAGTCGCTATTTGGCAATATCATTTGCGAGGTAGATTAAACTCCAGTGTTGGTCGAATTTATAATTGGCAATTGGAAGGATCAAACATTGACATCGACTGGGTAATATTATATAGTACAACTGACATTTATATTTGAACAACACAATATTTTCCAATTCCAACCGCAAATACTGTCAAAACGTACTTGTATTTTCGAGTTTATGTTATCGCTGCTGAACATCCGTTTCCAGGAGTGACAGCATTTCAAATATACACACTTGATGATCAGATTTAATCTAACGTTGTAAAATAATGTCTGAACCAGCAATTATAACCGTTGCAAGAGAATTATATGATAATATTTTCAACTCCAAAATAGATGTTGGGGACAAATCACTATCCGCAGGTATGATAAATACTAGGAAAAAATTTTCAATTCCAATGATAAACTCTCCATTGTCAGAAGAAGAAAAAAATTTATTCTTGTTATGCATATGCAAGGACCACAACTAATAAAAGCAATAGAAAACTTTGATATTATAAGCAGATACTGTCATCCCGATGATTGTCCAGAAGAACAAATACAAGTTGAAATCCTTTTTTTTAAAAAAAATGTTGCTTGAGCTTGATTTTAAAAATATAGATGTGATAATACGATAAGGACTATTAACACGAATATCACAGGAGGAACAACAAATAAACGATAACTATAATCGTCTCAACAAACTAGCGGAATCTAGGATAATAAGAATAAAAAGGAACAAGGAGTTATGCAATAGTTTTTTAAAACGAGAAATTTTTAAGTATCTTGGTATGTACTACCGCGACAAGCAAACCCTAGTTAAAATCGTTACCATGACAGCGGATACGGAGTTAATTATAAAAGCATACTCGAACGCACTTCTACCAATGATGCATACAAAAGACCCAGAATTTAATCTGATTATTGTTGACAGTCCATTACAGATAATCAAGATTTTTGACGATGAAATTAGTTATTTCGACGATTATGATCGAGAATTTTTATTTTAAAGAAGTCGAACAAACAACACTTGGTGTAGGGATTGATTCTTATTACGACATAAGTGATGAAGGCGATGCTTCAATCCATCGCTCCAACACTCTAGACAATTGTCTTTACGAAATTATTACAATGAAGTCGAGAAAATGTTCACAAAACAATACGAAACATTATGGCTTAAAGTAAATGCTTCTACTGGTATTACCTTTCTTGGACGAAAATCACTTCAAAAATTAATGCTGATAAATGTAGTAGTCACACATGCAATTATCAGACAGTATCTTGTCCTCAAAAATTTTACTTTGAATCAAATAAGCTTTTTACTTGGATTTGTTGATGAAACAGAAAGAGAATACGGTAATTTAGTAAATGAAACAGATTTTTATGAACGTGAAGTAGAAAATACGTTTGATTCCTACAGTTGGTTAAATTAAAATGAGGTATTGACAGATGAACGATATAAGAATACTCCGTCAGATGTTTATGACAAATACAGAGATTTTATAGCTGATCCTAACAATAATAAGTTTCGTGAATTTTTTTATTCAATTGTTGGTGCTACAGTTTTTGATATTGTATAAAACTGTAAACAAATATTGTATAATGAAAAAACAGATCATCGATTTCAATCATATTTCAGAAGAAATTCCAAAACAAGATGTTGACGCTCTAATGCAGTATTACAGATATTATCATAAAAACATTTGGTGTGTAAAACAATGTTACAAGTATTACAGCAGAATACTTGGAGTAATATCATATTTACCATTGCTCATGACAAGCTCTGGTATAATTTCAAATGTCGCATCGTTAAATCCGTTTTTATTAATAATATCTGGTGTTGGTGTTTCTCTTTCAACGGCGTGTAAAAAAATGAGCCTCAACTTGAGACTAAAAAAATGCTTGTAAAACAGCTTACAAAAAATTACTTGATCAGATAAGATCTTATTTGCGAGGTGTAAAATATGACATGGACGATTTAATACGAGACTTCCGTATTATTGACAGTATGTTAACAGATATTCTGCCAATGAGAGTTAGCAAGTACGAAAAAGATTATAAAAAAATATGATGATGATAGGGTATGAAATTTTGTCTAAACTTTAGAAATAAAATAATTTCAAACAAATGTTTCACTTACCTGCTCACATACAGATCCACTTGCTGAATGAACACGGAGAAAAAATCTGGCCGCCTTTTATAGCGTTATAACGCCTACACGAAATTTCCATTACATAATCTTTGGAGTTTCCATTGCGTAATGTTTGGAATTTCCGCGATCTTTTACCTGACAAAGTCATATATGTTCTGGAAATTCCGTGATGAGTCATTCTGGAAATTTCGCGATCTTTTACCTGACAGAGTTATATATGATCTGGAAATTACGTGATGAGTCATTCTGGAATTACGTACAGGTGAGAAAACAAGTGTTTCTAGATCAGAGACCCCTTATTTTGTCAGAATGCAAAAGTCATCAACGGAGCTGAAGAAAATGTCACCATAGATGTGTTTTGAAGGGGAAAGGAGGGTCTTTGAGCTAAAAACCTGGTTTTCCTTTACTACTATTATTCATACATCCATCGAGATCATTCAGAAATATGATGTGACTGACAAAAATTGTTAAAGCTATGATAAAAATCACACACACACACACACACACACACACACACACACACACACACACACACACACACACACACACACACACACACACACACACACACACACACACACCCATCGAGATCATTCACAAATGAAAAATGTCGGTGATAAAATCAATAATATCATTGCCGTCCTCGTCCAACCATTTTGCATTTTCATTCAAATCTTTAAGCACACCGTAGCATCGCTGATCATCTACAGATGGAGCAACTAAATATAACTTACCCCACTTGAGCCATCTCATTATCAGGTTAAGCAACACTTCCGTCTTACCAGGCACTGATGGATTTATGATAATTGGTCTGATATAATTTGGTAGCACTGGATGATGCTTGATTGGCTCTTGCTTTCGTGTCGCTGTGAAATTGATGACATTCATGCTGTAGAAATATAATAATTATATGTATTTAAACTGTGTTCGATGCAGAGCACACACTCCTACCAGTGGATTAGAAACATTAAACGGCGAGAAATAAAATGCGTGTACTTACAGGCAAGTGTGTGAAATGTGGTACAAGCAAATACATATTTATCTCTCGTGAAACACGCAGAGATATCGCAGTTTCACTGGGAAAATTATCAGTGGCTCAATGGGCTCAGTATCCTGGCAAGAAGCATCTTTCTGGATATAATGATTGTGGTCCTGGAACCCGACTTGATTTCCAATTTGACGAGAAAGATCAACCAAGACCTGGAGAGTATCCAATAAATGCGATTGATCAAGCGTGCCACGTTCATGATGTTGCGTATAAAAATCCAGATCTACAACAACGATATATTGCAGACTTGAAGTTGATTCACACTCTAAAGTCTGTAAAAATAAATCTCTCAGAGAATAGCTTCCTGATTGGCTGGTAGGATCTGCGATGAAAGGTAAACTAATGCTAGGGGCCGGTAATTAGTCGGCCGGTTATTATTATAATAATTAAATCAATTTATTATAGCCCAAGAGGATAATGGAAGAGTAGAGCAACGATTAGTAAACTTTGTGATGCAGCAGGTGTCTCACGTTCTGTTGCTGCAAATTGGTTATCACGATAGGCAATATGGCAAATGTATCTTTCACCATCCAAAAAAATAAGTACGCACATTTTGATATCATCACTCCCAATGAAGTTCATCAGGCAGATATTTTGTTTTACCGCACGATATTATTTAGACTCGTAGACGTCAATCGCGCACATACAAATATGCCTTGACTGTCGTTGACGTTGAAAGTGGATATAAAGAAGCAGAACCACTATCAACAAAGACAGCAACTGAAGTTGCATCTGCGTTTGAACGAATTTATTAACGTGGCGGACTGCGATGGCCACAGTTACTACAAGTTGATCCTGGCAAGGAATTTCTTGGTGCAGTAACATTTCTGAAGAAACAACATAACGTCAAAATCAGACGAGGGCACACCGCAAATCATCGCTAACAAATCGTTGAGCGATTTAATCGAACACTTGCTGAGCGATTGTTTGGATATCAGTATACGCAGGAAATATCCTTGAACAAAGTTCAGAAAGACATTAGATCTCGTGAATTGGTTGCAAGACTACCAAGTGTGATAGCTGCGTTAAATAATGAAATTACTCGTGAAATGTCTATGAACTCTATCAATGCAATTATAAAGAAACATATACCAGTACGACGACGTGACTCTGTCTCAAAACAACCAATACTAGGTAATGTGAATGTCAGATATTTATATGAACCTGGTGAACCTGAAGGTGGTAAAAAAGAGCAACTCATCCTATTTGGAGTGTGACCACACATAAAATTTCCAGTTTGGTAACATCCACTGGTAGACCTGCAATCTACAGACTAGATTCAACTGTTCCTCAACGTGGATTTGTACGGCAACAATTACAAGTAATTCCTGAAGATACACAATTACCACCGCCTTCACTTCTCTGAACGCAGGACACCAGTGTCCCTACGTCAATTACACTCAAGAGAGGTCAGCATCACATTTTCGCGCGTATGTCTGAGACTACTATTAATTCTATCCACGGTAAACTGTCGTGGGTTATTAGAAGAATATTGCCATAACATTACAATTTTGCAGCAAGTACAGTGATTATTTTGTTGCTGTTTCAGTATCATGATAAATTCAATATCAAGATCAAAGTCACGCTTACTTTTTTGTCAAATCGCTAACCAGCTAATGTTTTCCTTACCATATCGTCGCCATTGCTATAAATGGTTTCCTGAGTATGATTATTATTCATTGCGCAGTCTGTGATAACCCTCCGTAACTGAGACGTCTGACTCTCGACACTGCTAGATAAACTAAATTTGACCATTCAATACGATCATCATTAATCCAGATATTTGTATCGGAAATAGTTACTCCTTGTGACGAATGAATCATTATAGCATATCCTAGAGTCCTTGGAGATTTTTCCATCGTTAACGAGCTCTCAACAACACTCACAGGAACCAAAATAATATCGAGTTTTTGTTTTTCATTTATTCCAGGAATCTCAGCTTCAATATTTTCTTTGCGAGTATCTGCTGGTCGATAACACAATGGCACAGGTAAATCTGAAAACGTTTTTTTATCTAACAGAAATAATTGCTGTTGAAGTGTATCACGAACTATCTTTCTACTTGCAACCATCAAATCATTTGGTTTCCAGATGTTCTAAAAATCATTCATAGGAGTTTCTGGAATTACTTCACGCATTATCTCACATTGAATTTTATCTAGCTGCAGTCTCATTAACTTAAAACTCTTTTAGCGGTTCATGAATAGGTCTATGATCATCAAGTATTTCCTCATAATAATCTACGAATTCTTTCAGCCAGTCATGCGGGGATGATTCAACAAATGGTGGTGGTTGACCATGATCGCCACACATGATAGAAGCAGTATTTCGAGTCAATAACCAATCAAGAAACATTTTTAATACATCAACTGATACCATGCATATCTCATTCAGACAATAATTTTAGGAATATATTTTTCACCCATTTGTTCAAGTGTCCACGCATCTCCTTTCCATCGAAAGAAGCTGTGATAAGTATGAGATTTAAGTCCTCGCTCTTTCGTCTCTGTGGCGAGTCGGTGAGTCGGAGTTAGTACAATTATGTCAGGATTCCGAAATAATTCAATTGCACGCGTTGTTTTACCAGAACCGCCTGGATCGTTGACATAAAATGTTCTTTTTCTGGATATGGGGTCATATACCAATGGCGCTGATGAAAGTATTGACATCTATTTATTTTTGTAATATGTTTCTTTATATTCAATGTCGGCGGATTCAGAATAACTAAATATCTTCTCTCGCTTTATTCTCCATTCGCCCCATGATGCATCAACGCCGATATGTAATTCATTTAGCAATCCTACATTTGTTTTATTGATATAAAATAAATCTGTGGCGAATCTAACCGCAATATCAGAAAATCTGTTTATCATCGAGAAAGATACGCGAGCATCGAAGATCTTAAATGAGTAGTGAATTGTGGAGAATCACCATCAAAGTAGCTCACAATTGTTTCTAATTCAGTTCCATCCGATAAGTTAACATTACTTCGACTTACAAATATGTTTTTTCTGTTGTATCAGCAATTATAAAATCTAGCTCAGCATCGTCGATACTTAATCTTGTACAATGTCATTTACGATCCTCCTTGTGTAAATTTACCAATTATTTATTTGCCAAGATCTTTTGCAAGTTTAATTTCGTATTCTACAGCATCGTTTTTT
>JAECUM010021098.1:0-19693 GCA_016617855.1 Megalonaias nervosa
ATATGTATGTATGTATGTATGTATGTACCTGAAGCTGGATTAATAAAACAGTAATTCCACCTATATGTCGACTGAATAAATTTAACACGTTATTGTTACAATGTACTTGGAAAGTTTATTTGGAGCTCTTTCGGCAAGGAGCTCTCGCAGTTTGTTGTTCTGTGTTTTTATCACTAGTAACTACATGACTGGCTTCAACAGAGCAAAGGTAATGAGTTTTAACTGAATAGATAAATGCTGAAAGTATTTTTAAATAATTATATGATAGGAGAAAACATTTCACTGATTTAAAAAGATCAATGTAATGCTACATATTTTGTATAGTAAGAGACCATTAACGAACAATTAATAGGAAATCTAACACAAAAGCAACAGAGATATCGCCTGCCAAAGAGCCAATCAGCTAAAAACAAAATCATCAAAATCATTGTCAATTGTGTAATAGGCGTGAACACGATCTGCACAAGTTTCATGTTTTGCAGGCCTACAGTGTCGTAATCTTATATCTAGAATAACGTTATAAGTCACGAAATCATGATTTTAATGGGCAATGCACAGCTGACTCCTAATTTACATGCACTCTGTTTCATAAACGCCATTGATTGATAAAGATAGATCAATACATATTTAAGAGCATAAAGACCCGGATGAGTCTTAATCATCTTCGAGATGACACTGGACGAGGGAGAGGAGCGTTTTATCTTAAGTTAGATATTGCAAGCCCATATAGTTGTGTCAATGTAAGAAATTGGTAGAGCAAGCTGAAAAAAATGCATTTGGGCGGCATGCGCAGCAGACCGAATTCTATCAGTTTATTTCACCATCCATGTGTCCGATTCAAAATATTACCTGTTCTGACAACACATTATACCAAATTCACATCGATTTTTAACTTATACATGTTTGTAATCGTGATTTTCAAGCGAACACTTGATATTAAAAATGTTAAAAAGTGAATGTTAGGTATTTGCTTCAACGGCCGCCATTGGAGGTATAATCTTTACTAGTATATCGGTTTACCGCCGTCCTTTTGTTCCGGTGGTAAGTACCACGGTGCTTTTTCACTATACCGGTAGTTCGGTAGTTTCCGTTAATAAGGAAAATACAAAAATTCCAGAGTAATCCTGTTACAGATTGAAAGATAATAAAAGCACCTTTTCACTTTTGATAACAAAATAATTCCAACAACTATTAATATCTTTTACAAAATTTATTTATCAGAAACTAATTTTGAAAATTATAAATATAACCTTTCATCCCATGTTTGACACGTTTCACGTATACCAACATGAAGGCCGAATGGCATGTAATGAAAGATTTTGGGCCACACTCAACTTATGGACAAAATTCTGATTAAAAAAGAGAAAAAAAATCATTTGGTTATGTATATACTTACGTATGTTAATGTGTTAAGTACGAGTATTCCTTTGTAAGACCGAGAATCATCTTAGATTTTCAGAAGAGCTGTTACTTTCTGTTTGATTTTTACGTAATTTCTCAAGTTCACTAAATATTTTCTCGTTTGTTGAGTCATAGTGTTTATGTTTAGTTGCCCTCTTTGATAAATATCTTGTCCGGATGTCGACATCCCACACAAAGTTTCCCTGCCTATTATATCAATATTGTAGCTAGTAAACTGTATCCATCAATGTCAGTACTTCCTATTTGTATCAACAAACTTTCTAATGTCAGCACAATTGCTTTCATAAGGTGTCTGCAATATTGTTAGTTTAGTCATCACACTTTTATTACAGCCGTTAAATGACAACTAATGCAATAGATAACATGCACACATCAAATTCAGCAACAATAGGGTACTGGCCATTCAATGCAGGGAACGTGGGGTGCGATTGTCTTTCTAGCCTATATTTTATTTGCCCTTATGTCAAGATAATTATTTTTCCCCTAATAATAGGGATGAAAAATATTGTGATCTTTGTACAAATCAGAGCAAGATATTTTCCCAGCTATTTGAGAGCCCGAAATATAAAAATATAATCTCAGGCTCCAGAAAATAAAATTGTTGGTCCCTAATATAACTGCAATATACCGTTATATGTTCAAAAATACTGTGGTATAAAATTTTTCGTGGTACCCAGCTCTAGTCGCCATCATAAAGCTTTCTTACTCGTGGATAATTCTTAATGGAAGCATTCATCTGTCACTCGTACTAAGTTATGGGTTTTAAGTCTCTACGTTGAATTAGTAACATATGTGAAAAGGAGTCAGTGAAACGTATGTGTTAACACTTGTGTTGAGCGTCTGAGGTCAGGAATCAAATGGCATGTAACATATGTGTATGAATGACGTACGCTTGTCTAGTGTGAGCGATTTGTTACTACTGTTTGTTTTTTTTTCAATCCCAAGAATTATTCAACACCACCATCTGTGCCCTTGAAACTACGTATTAAATATACTAATTCTTTAATGCACAATTACTATATGCTGATTTAAGTATTTAAGACCTTTACGTTTACTACGCGCCTGTTGTCCAGCTTTCACCAACCCAACCCTCCCCAATACCTCTACCGTCCTCCTGCGCCCATCATATTTCTGCGCCCATGAACGGCATAACTCTCATTTACACTATCTTTACAAATAAAATCTCGGCACATCAATAACTCACCTTTTGTGAATATTGTAAAACAGAAGAAAATATATATGCCACAACATACACTGATCTTGCATATATCAAGATGGTTTCCGTCTTCATTTAATAGACCAGGGCGAGCCTTTCAATACCGTCATATATTAGCTAATATAACATCAGGGAGAGTTTTTCTTTTCACAAACCACGTGATCAGGAGATCACAAAACTCGAGTCTGAAACTGGGTTTCCCCTTTCATCCCATATAAAGTTACGTTATAAAAGCAAAGACGCTTTGTAATTGGCTGACACAAAATCTCAATTTCAAAGTCAGTTTAGATAGGGTTTTTTTTTTTCTTTCCAGGCCTCGTCATACAAAGGAGAATTCATGTTAAAATGTCGTATTTAAAAACCACTCTCTCAATATCACCAAACTCACCTCCCACAAAATATATTAAAGATAAGTTAGCGCTGATTAATTGTTTTGCAATGGTTATCAACATTAATTTATAGGATTTTGATATTGAAATTTTGATTTTTGGCTCTCAATACAATATTTTTTAGGCTACATATTTTGGATAACGATGAAGCACAGAGATCAAAATTGGGATCCGGATTTAATAAACGCCTTTTCTGTTGTATCTATTGCTGGCATATCGTTGTATTTCTGTTTATTTACATGTACAGTATCTCCATTTGTCAGGCAACCCTATTTTCATAACAAATAAACTTGTTCATGTGCGAAATCACCCACGCACGAACACCTGTCTACCGACACTGTACCTTGCATCTATGAAACGATAGGCTTATATAACTAGAAGAGCTTTGATTACGATTTGTTAGCGATACCACTAATAACATATGCCCCATAAGATGAGAAAGCACTGTATTCATGCTTGCTTTATTCTGCTTGAAAATTAAAAGCAATATAACTCTGAAAAACGGACATACCTTGTTACCTTTATATCATTTTACCTAGCAGATATCTACCTAACAAGTTCAGCTGGCCAAGAAATCTGGATCAGCGGGATCCTTTCTATAGAGATTTCATCATACGTCATTTATCGTATATGTTTTGTAAACAAATTAGTCAAGGTTTTTTTTTATATATTTCGGTTCGAGTCTCGGATTCGGACAATGTGGGTATGTGAGAAAGCTTGACAGTAGCTTCTCGTGCGTCGGTGGTTCTTTCCGGGGTTTTCCCAGGTTCATTTATACTGCCCCCATATATAGCCTATCTTGTGCTGAAAAATGGCGTTAAACCCTACAACACCACCACCAACAACAACAATATATTTGATATCATCATCCATATGTGATGGGCACATCAGCATCGATTGTCCAGTAGTGAAAGGTTTTGAATGTCAGGATGATTTCTGTCAAGGACCTTACAAATTATTTTGAGCTGTTTAGAGGTCGCTTAAAAGTGTTCTATTTTTAATAAGTGCGGCCATATTTGATGACGGAGCAGCAACATTTGCATAAAATGAATGTACACAAGGCCTGGATGCTTTCAATCAAATTTGGTCAAATTCTGTAAAGCATTTCTTGAGAAGAAGCCAATTACGCATAACAAATTAAAATCAGATATCCACCTTTATAAATAAAGATCTGACAGCGACCGCTTAGGGGTCATGTTCTGGTAAACGCTAATTTTATCAGCCAATCAGATGAAGTCTTATATCTTCGCGTTTGGAGACTAAACAGAATGGATGAAGAGCATGAATGTGTACCAAACGATTTTATTCACTTTCAGATTTTTAAAAGCTGCATTTCCATTGGCTAATTCAAAGGTCACCAGAACATGACCCCTAAGAAGTCGTCAGATCTTCACGTAGGACAGCGGAGATATGATTTTAATCAGATTGTTCGGCCATTTCAACTGAAATTAAAAGGTTAACCCTGGTTTTCAAATCGTGTCCCGAGGCTTTCAATTCATTTATGTACATTTATATTTCGATTTTTCTTTTAACGTCACGCGGAATGTTCCACATCCACTATCGTACTATACCAAAAAACTATATGCTCTATGCATGTGTATTTCTGTCAGGATTTTTTACGTCTATGCGTGCGTGCGTCCATTATTTCGCTTAATTCCAAATTCGCAGTTTGAGATAGAGTTTTCAAGCACGGGAATAAAATGCGAGTTTTATCTAGATGTGCACATATGTTTAAGAATTTCTATCAATCCCCTCATCGAGGCGCACACTTGGATGGGGACACACTTATATATCATTAAGGGTGGGGGTAGATGTAACTAATAAAAACGTGTGGATAATGCGTGTCGGTTATTGGGCGGGCTTCCGGTTTCTATCTTATTTTTTCCTAAATACGTAGCTGAGGGCGGCAAAATTCATTTGTTAGCTGTGGAATCAGGTTTTTCAAGGGATTATGTTACTCGATGACCTGTAGTTTTACATAATGTCATCAGAGACAGGATCGGAGAAGGTTTGAACTACGTGATCTTTTATGAAAATGAAAGTACTCTATTACGCTAAAAAAAAACAAAAAAAAAAACCAAAAAACAAAAACCAAAAAAAAACAAGTGTAGAGCGACAATATCAATTTCCTATATTGATTTTGCACTACAGTGCTGATGAAATATTACAGCTTGAGGAAGACTTCCTACTTGTAGCAAATATCAACAGCGGTTTTGATATTTTTTGTAGCTTATACCGATATAGTGAGTAGGATTGTAAACAATATGTAGCTTCTAGCTTTTGTCATAGACATGATTGCGAGCAAGCAATTTCATTATTCAATTTAATTATTAATCGTTTCCTCATCTGGATTTCTCTCCTAAAATATATATAAATAGCTGTTTGTTTTTCCATGCTACGCTGAAAGCCAATATGCTGAACTCAATAAACATTTTATTTTCTGTTTAGACTGTTAGGCTGCTTGCTCTTGATTATACAAGTAGCAATCATCCCTAGTCAGCAGATCCCCAGGAAAAAGCAGATACTAAATTGTAGTCCCGTTCTATCGGTCAAAACTAGGATGCAAATATATCTAACTTGCCCAGTCAGTGTTGTGATATTTAACAATACGGTCTCCATACATTGGTTCATTCAAGCAACGGCCATTCTAAGTTTAGCCTCGAAATGCTTAACGTATATTATGTTAATAACTTGAGGGTCTCATGCCCTCCTCGGTGCATGATGTGTAAATATTCTATAGGGACGGCATGGTCACATTTTTTTTCTTCAGATAAAACCTTAGAAATATCGATATGAGATTATCGCGTGACAAGTGATTAACCATCAAATCAAATCAACAGTACATTGATAGTGAAGTGTGAAAAGAAGGGTTTGATTCCAACATCGTGTCAAAAAGAGATGGCTGCTTCTTTGCAAGTATATCCCATAAATAATCTTTCACTTTTTATGTCAAATAGATAATTGGTACTCATCACTTTCAATTATGCAATTAAATATCGAATAATACTCTAAAAGCTGCAAGAAGGATTGGAGCAGTTATTCCAAACATATACTCATCCCATTGCACCGTCCCACTTCAAAGCATCCTAACTTCATTTAAGAACTGAAATTCATATTGTGTGTAATCGAATTTCAAGCTCTCTCAATTCATGACTCGTGTAAAATGCGAAGTTCACTTTTTCATCATTTTAAAGAATTACTAAAATAATAACTAATCTCAATAATTTAATCACAGAGTTATGTTATAACTATTGTATACAAACATTGTCAAAGCAAACTAGATCGCATGAAAACATCAATGGCTACTTTCTGGTGTCTTTTGTCATCTAACTGTAAAAACGTAACAGTCGCATTTTTTCTTTCTGTTTCTTCAGGCCGTCATAAGATTGTTCTTTCATCACAGTCAAAGAAACGAAAAAATATATACACCGCATTGTATTTTGCCAGTACGCAGCAATTCTATCGAATGCAATTTAAATCAGATTTTATTTTTCATTTAATACGAGATAGTTTTTGAAGCATCTTCTGTATTTGTTTCAGTTGTTGTTATTGTTATGGGTTTTTAACGCTATAACTTCTGCACATTATATGCCCACGTTGTCCGAGCCCGAGACTCGAACCCACATGGACAAGGGTGAGATGACAGTGATCTGTAAAGGCGGGCGCCTCAGACCACTCGGCCTCCCGGGACCACTGATTTTGTTTCAAATATGCATTATATTTCTTGAGAAGAATAAATATGTAAGACACAACTTTAACAAGTTCCATCGCAATTTTGTGTAAGTGTTATTTTATCTTGAACGGTGGAAGATTCCTTATTAATTAGACAGTGTTTAAACTCCTTTTTGCCGTATGTTCTAATACATAGTCAGATAAATAACGTCTGAATAACTGTGATATCCGGTACTGTAAAGCTTACTTAAATCTCCTTATGATTGTTGTCACCTATCACAACCTCACCCCTGAAGCTTCAAGGTCTTGATCTATCTAATATTACCATGAACATCAAAAGCCTTCTTTCAAAGGCTTGTAGTTAATTCACCCAAATCAGGCTATTATAAGAAAATAACTCAAATGCGACATGGACTTTCTTATTCGCAAATCATTCAATAGATCTTTGAGTTTTGGACTCAGAGAGATTCATTCATGACAAATCGAATTTCTTTGACATTATCTGGTCCGATGACTTTCCCAATGCTCAAAATATGTAAAATAAACAAACGAAGAGGCATATTCCGAGTGATCCTTGAGCCGGTCTTTTTGTCTATTGTATATTGTTTCATTTTAAGTTCAAACTCTTTTATATTCTACACAAGTCTGATATCCTACCAGAAGTTTGTAAGACGTTTGAGAACAATATCTTCAAGAAACAAATACTATTATATCATTGCTGAAAAATGAACTTGACCAAAACGATTTGTAAACAATTTGTCTCATATTGAAATATGAATACGAGCAAGATCGTGGCAAATGTAGTTGTAACACGCACAGAGCTATTAAACGGAGACTGTGGGTATGTGAGAAAGCATGCCGGTAGCTTCTCGTAGGTGGGTGGTTCTTTTCGGGGTTTTCCCGGGTTCTTCCTCCACCATTTATACTGGCCGCCATGTATAGCCTATCTTGTGCTGAAAAATGGCGTTAAACCCTATAACATCAACAACAGCATTAAACGAAGACTATTTGTACGCTTATAGAAATAAAAAAAACCCCAACATTCATTTTAAAATATCTTCAAACTTAAGAGCGTTTGTAAATCACATATCCCCCACACTTCCCGATTTTGATCCATACCCACAATCTGTGCCTCCGGAAGGGTGGATGCGAGGAAGAAGGGTAGGGATATAATCACTTGTCAAAGTAGGTTGGATAGCTTTTCATACCAGGAAGTTTATATGAGGTTATAGGTTGGAGATTTCAATACGTTCCGAGTTACTATCGGGGCCACGTACCTATTCACGCGCTTGGATCAAAATTCTAAGACCGTTGTGCACATGTAGACACCATCTTCGGTGTTATCCAAAGGTTTAATGTTTCCATCATAAGCGGTGTAATTGCGTAATGCGTAATGCGTAAGGAATTGCGTAATGATTAAGACTCCTTAAATTACTACACATTTTATATAAAATTATATACATGAAAATGTCACCGCTCCCCTTTCCCCCGGCCCCATCAGAGATAAAATTCTACAATCGTTGTGCATAGTTTTAGACAAACTCCAGTTATATCTCAAGTCTGTTTTGGAACTGTGTATTGTCATTGTTACGCATGCAGGCATGCACACACTTCTAGACAAGCGCGGTAACACAGATCCTTGTTTGTCTTCGAAAAAAAAGCGTGGTGATTAGTACAAGGAAACCAAACATCCGAGAAATAAAATGCAACCTGTACTCCGTTCACTCCTTTAGCAAGCATTAGTGTACTTTTCAGACAGAATGTGTACGCCTGTTTCGATGCGCCGACATAAGTTTACACTTATTTCAAGAATAGAATCTGTTTAATACATGGATTATTAGATTTTCTTATTTCCTATGTTTCCCAAAGAATACTAGATGCAAAAGATTATTACGTTAAATGACTTGTTACCTTTA
The DNA here is from genome assembly GCA_016617855.1 of Megalonaias nervosa. Classification (NCBI taxonomy): domain Eukaryota; kingdom Metazoa; phylum Mollusca; class Bivalvia; order Unionida; family Unionidae; genus Megalonaias; species Megalonaias nervosa. The sequence continues at coordinate 8,616 of JAECUM010021098.1, forward strand.
AAATGGTATGACTCGGCCGAGGTTCGAACCCACGACCTCCCACATCCGAGGAGGACGCTCTAACCACTAGGCGTTCAGAATTAAGAGGTTAGTGTTATGACTGGTCAGCCTGGTGCCAGTTTGTTGTTGTTGTTGTTGTTGTTGTTGTTGTTGTAGGCTTTAACGCCATTTTTCAGCACAAGATAGGCTACACATGGTGGCCAGTATAAATGGTGGAGGAAGAAGCCGGGAAAACCATGGGAAGAACCACCGATCCACGAGAAGCTACTGGCAAGCTTTCTCACGCACCCACGTTAGCCGAACCTGAGACTCGAACCCACGCAGACAGAGGTGAGATGACAGTGATCCGAAACGGTGAGCACTTTAGACCACTCGGCCACTTGGGGCCCCGCCTGGTGTCAAGATAATGTGACTGGGTGGGACAACATGCAAAATGTCTGCGGCATGATGCCCCAGTGCTAGACATCACTATAAGCTGCCACACTGCAGACATCGTAGCGATATGATTGAAATATTGTTAAAGCTACCTTAAAAATCAAAAAATACACACACACACACACCCCTTTTACGTGTATTTCTGAAGAAGGGAAAGGTGAACAAAATTTCACCCTCTGGTATATTTTAGGCTTAAAAATTGCGACTTAAGTCCAATACACTTAGATGACATTTAATATATGGAAATTGTATGATAAAGTTCGAAGCTGCTAAGTTGGCGTCTATGGAGAATATTCAAGACTCAAGAAAAAATGCAACTGACACAAAATGAGCACTTTTTACGATCTATTACATGTACCTTATATATACACATTTGTCTGACATCATTTAGCCATGTACACTGTCACACGTATTAATTATTATTATTATTATTGTTATTATTATTATTATTATTATTATTATTATTTATTTTTGTTTCCCTTAAGTGAATCCAGTCCTCAAATATATTGCATAAAGATAGTTGAAAATTCCTTAAATCGCGATAAGGCGACATATCTGAAGTTCTGAAGTGCCAGTGGAATTTCTTTGTTTACATACTACCTAAAAATACTTTTAGGTGTAAACCGTTTATTTCATTATATATATATATATATATATATATATATATATATATATATATATATATATATATATATATATATATAAGATAAACGTTTACATGCTTACATGATCCTCTTCATTGTACAAAAGCGAATATGTAGGCAAGAGGCATTACAATCTACATGTAACATTAATCTATGCGATTGAAATTTCGGTGGACCACGTTGGAAGAAGAACCGAGACAATTTTCTTTTTTCTTATATAAAACGAAATACGTAGTATATAATGACATATAAGTCTAGTCAATTGTAAAGTTCTACAGTATTTACTAGAATTCAAGTCACGCTGGGGAAAAAAGCATAGCTAACTGTGAAGGACTGGTAAGGTGACGCCTAAGTGACTTTAAAAGAAAAATTAAAAATATAAAAACCAGCGTTTATTCAAATTTAACTACAAAATTTCGCTCCTAAATAATAACCAAGAGAAATAAAAAAGGATTAAGCCATATGGAGGAAAGACATTTAATTGTACGTGGATTACATTTTATTTATGTGATTTCGTGTTCCCAGTTTCACAAGCAAAACTGTTTGAAACAGAAATTGATTTACGAATCCCAAAGTTCACTGCGACACCCAGTAACAGGAGAGAGTGATGCGTGAATTCCACCGTTGTCAATGCACCAACCAGATTAATACAAATACAGAGCTAATTATATCTTATTCTGGGTCGTTACCTATGTCTCGACCAGCACGTATCAAGAAAATCATGCTGCAGAGCAATAACAAGCGGAAATGAGAGTGAACAAAATTGCATACTTTTTCTCAACTTCATGATATTTGTAATTGTTACAATGATTTGTATCGACACTATCTACATCTTGGTCCTATTTGTTTCGTTGTTAAAATGCCCATTTATTCAATGTGCCGCACGAGACCGGGAAAGAAATATTGGAATTAATACAAATAAAACTCTACACGCTTTCTTATGCCTGTATTCAAACTCAGGTTCTATCATGTGCGAAGGTAGACGATCTCCCATCCAAGCTTTATTATGTCCGTCACATGCAACGGTTTCTATCACTACAAAACCCACCCCGCATTTGAACGGCTGAGTGTAGCTGAGAAAAGTTTTAAATTAGGTAATACGTGACTGACTCGGCAGGTGCGTTTACGAAGAAAAAGAACTGAATTCGAAAAAGAATCCAATTTAAAAAATCGTTGGCAGAGACAGTGTATAAAAAGACCTAACCGCAAACATGTTAAATAGCATGTGTTGCTGACTAGTCTGCAGTGACTGGTATGACTAGTCTGCAATGACTTGTATGACTAGTCTGCAGTGACTGGGAAGAATCGAATTAGAACGATTGATAGCATTGAAAGATCACAAATTGCTGGCAGGTGCAGTTAGGAATCATGCTCTCAGTTTATCTTTAACGATTTCACACTGGAACATGTAAAAGGTTTTAGTACGAACGAATCACAGCTATTTCTAGACTGTCTGCCAGTCCATTTGACCTCTTATCTTTCTTTTAATGTCAGATGAGTTACATTGTAGACGTCGGCCAGTGACGTGATGTGCGGTAAAAGCAGGTATGGGATTAAGCCTGGAGAAATGAGAGCAAAAGAACGTTTCTACGTACAAAAAGATAGGTGAGAAATAAACATTTTTTTTAAAAAAAGAAACAAAACCATGGTGTATTGCCGTAATGAGGAAAACAAATCCACACAATTTTACGATATGCTAACTAAAGACTCATCCATTTACTGTCTAGATATTATTTTGTTGAACCCTTTCCTACCCTAAGGGACCGCACCGGATGATGCATAGTCACGTGACTAGTCAGTATGCAAGTCCAAAGTGATGGTCGGTTTTGGCTTCAGCTACTAACGAAGTAGTGTTTCCATTAGTTCAAGGTGTTCTCTCGACTGAAGTGCTGTGTCCGGTACACGCACCTGTGCTACAGAGCTCGTGACACAGAGACGGACTACAATTTGAATCTGCGTAAGTGTGAATATGATAATCGCTTGGTTTTGAGTGACACAGGTCGCAGACGTGTTCTTCGGTGGATTCAAATGTGCATTGCACCGTTCACCCTGTACCTATGCCCCAACCTTACATGGTTCTTAGTAGTGATATTATCAAATAGATTTAACTATGATTTAGCTTACCAACAGAGGGCCGTTGGTCATCAGAAGAAAGTCTGACACATTCATTTTCTCCAACTAAAAGCATGCCTTGTTAAATTTGCAATGCTTCTGCTCAGGAATGAATGGTCTGCAAGGAAGACTGCTTATGGATAATACCGTTGCCCTTTCATGCATTAATAAAATGGGGAATTGGGTTGAGCGACTCAGTTATCTGGCTTTTTGAGACATCTGCCAGGCACATCGAACATGGAGGCTGATGTTCTATCGAGCAAATTGAACCATGAATTTGAATGCATGTTGAAGACTGAAATTTTCCAGGAAATTGAAGTTAATTTGGTCATGTTGATATTGATCTTTTTGCTTCAAACCCAGATTGTTAGCTGCCAAGATATATTTCATACAATCCAGACCCTCAAGCTTCACTTGTCGATGCCTTTTCTATCTCATGGATTAATTTCACTCTATCATATGTTCTTCCCCATTTGAATGTAGTTACTAAAAGTTCTACAGAAATTGGAGGAGGGGAGGTCGTGACGCTTGCTCCAATCATAAATACTCAGATATGATGCCCCCAACCACTGTCTTTTGTGTCAGATTTGGTTATACATGATGCCCAGAACATCATAGATCCTGTTTCTACCACAGGACCCAACCATTATGCATCCATTGATAAAGTTCCATTTGTAAGTTTTTAAATTATCAGAAAGGTTATCGAAAACAGAAACTTACTCCAGTTTGTTTCTGATATTTTATGCTCCACTTGGAGACAATCGATACAGTTACAATATCGGACAATATGCAATATACCTCCAGCGATTGCTGTGCTTATATAGCCAAAACCAGATTGAACCGCTGTGCCCGTTTATACCTTTTATTTTGGAATCCTTACATATGCTCTTTCATAATGGAGAAGGATATATTGCTATAAATACAGCCAAATCTTCTATTAGCACATATCAAGTTTTGTCAGATGGTTCAAATTATTTCCAATATTCATTTCTAAAATGTTTTAGGAGATGAGTGTTTAATAGGAGACCTGATTAACTCAAGAGTGTAGTCACATGGGATGTTGATATCTTGCTAAGGTAGTTACAGTAGTTTTCACCGGTATGAAAACTTCCCTTGAAATTTCCCCCATACAAATTGGTTTTGCTTTCTGGGTGAACCCTTCACCTCCGTTTCTGTTCGATATTGAGTGTCACTCATATGTGTTAGACTTTACAACAATCTGTCAACGTTTTTAGAGTAAAACTCCAAGATTAAAATTGTCTAATTAGAAATTTTACTCTCATCCCACTCAAAGTCATATCTGAAAAAGATATAGACATGGGGATGGACGACTTTTGATTACAAACCGAAAGTAAGCGAGATTCGAAATGTGGGTGCAGCTAGACCGCAAGCTTGAACAAGCCAAAATTCCCATTTGAATACAGAAATAAAAAAGGTGAGCAAAATCGTAATAGGCAAACTTGCAATCACTAAATTGCTCAGTATAAAGATGTTCCGCTTTGAATACTGTCTCATCAGACCGCTCCGTGATGACATCCTAGAAATAGTCACTATATCAATCCGCGGAACAAATGTGTTAACGAAAAGAAAAACCCAAATCGTTTCCTTTTTCGTGCGAAAAATAATCATGATAAGACAAAATACACAATCTGAATCTTTACATGAGGAAGATAAATTTGTCTAAGTTACTGTAGTAAATAATTGTAACATTTCGGAACTTCTTTGTATCGATGTAGTAATACAATGTTAACTACAATGACACAGAATATTTATAAGAATCCATGTAAATTGACATTTTCTGCCTTCCAAAAGATTTAGTTAAAACATCTAGCCGATGAAGGAAATATTTTACATCTGAAGTGGAAACATTTCGTACTGATACGAGTGACTTCCAATACAAAGTTTCCACTTTACTCCTAAAATATCTTTTATATCTTACTAAAAATGTGGGGTTTTTTTTTTGGTTTTTTTTTTTTAATTTTAGATATCCTCTATACATGCTACAAATTCTACATGCTATAAAATAAATTTAATAAAATGCACATTTTTATTAATTTATTTCAAGAAAATATAAAAAAACAACAATATTGATGTCAGCTATTACGAAACTCCTTTCACGATAGAACTTCATCTATTCAATGACACGTGTTGCGAATTGATTATATGTACTTCGAAATTTCTGGAATATTGTTTCAAACTGCACGCGCATAACAATACTAAAAAGAAAAAAAAGTTGTATTCCAGGTCAAGGAACATAAAAGAATAATTAAATCGTCCATTTATATAAATAAATTTTTTTTTGGGCGGACCCAGCAACTTGTAAATTTTTTCCACGGTACTTGTGCTTTGTGTTCCATTTGATTTATGACAAAAAAGCATTCTTTAACTAACAAGTAAATTATGTCGGTAGCTTTTGATTGATTAAATGACACAGATGCATCATCATGCATATTGGATCTTACAACTGTGCTCATTTCAAATGAATTTATAAAATCGAGTTAATTTGTGTAATTTACGAGCCTTGGCGAGCAAATGATTCAAATTATTCATTCATTTCAATTTGAATTGAGCACATATGTAAGATTCTATTTATCGCACCGAAAAATACTGTTTTTTATTTCATCGTACCGCAGAACAATATAGTGAGATGACTTTGAAATATGTTTGGATGCCTCAGTCGCTACGTCTTTCATTTAAATGGCGTAATGGTGTTATTTGTCTTTTACGTAACGTAATGGCGTCATTTGTGTCATTATGAAGTATAATTTCACTGTTACTTCTATAACAATTGTGATATGGATAAATTAACGTAAAAAATAAAGTAGTCATGTGATAAAATTATTTTTATATATTTCATAAAGAGACACTGAAATGTATCGGTGGGAGAAAATGTATGTTGCCACCGTCATGCACCACTTTTATTGCTACAGTGGCTACGTCGCTCTTGGAACTACTCTTCCCCATTTAGGAAGGATATATGACCTTACTCACATCACACAAACGTGAATTTCAGCAATTTAGGACTATTTCATTGTTGTTGTTTCTCTCTCTGTATAAATTATATGTCTTGAAATTTCAAGGACATTACCAAACCTTTACCAGAAAATAAAACAAAAATCTAGTTTTGTACTTTATAATCCTGCTTGGAGACTTTGAGGGGTTCATTTGGGGTGGATTGAGACAGGGGTTATACTAAAATTCGGAAAACTTGTAACCAACCTATAGCATACTGGGAAGTCCCTTACCGATTTTGAAAGCCGTGTAATGAATGGAAAAATGCATTTTGCAGTTACAAAGATCTCAAAAGTCATCTATTTAATACCCGAGACAACATTTGGTGCAATCCTTCTGATTTTTTACCTTTTGACCTCTGCCTTTGGTCGACGGGGTTTAGTGAGTGGATAAAAACCGTTTCAGGAGTAAATATTCTCAAAGACCTTTGATTTCACACCAACGATGACATGTCTTAGTGATGTCCTATTTTTGTACTCCTTTCACCAGTTTGCTCCCTCCCCCGTCTTTGGGACACAAAGGCCAACAGCGAACAACACGCTGCACATGATGTATCTTCAGTAATTTCAGAAATGTATCAAAATGAAAACAAAATTCAAAATCTACAGAAAGGAAATCGTAACTTTCATACATGATGAACCTTTAATTCTGTCTTGGAACCGATGCATACCTCAGGGGTCGCAGGTAAATTCTGAAGCCTAATTGTACAATCTAAACCGTATCAAGGGTTGACCGCTTAATCATGAACACAGTGGCCTACATAAATAAATACATGAAAGGAATATACCCGTTTTTGTGTTGTTTCTCTCCAGACAGCGGGTATAATTGACATTGGAATGAATTATCTATTGTATGTATGTATGCATGTATGTATGTATGTATGTATGTATGTATGTATGTTGAGGTGTTACTTATAATATACATGGAGATAAATTGTGTCCATAGTTCCATGGCAATCAGCCCAGTGTGCAGCTTCTTTTGAAAGACTTTGTGATGCATTAAGTCTCTGACCCTACGTTCACTAAACATCTCAGGTTTGGTTCCTCTGGGTCCTGGTCACCGCCTTCATCTGAATAACTGACCAGCCCACTTCATCGTTCACCTGCACTGTACGCCTATATATTTTTGGTTCCCTTTTTGACATAAACAGTGCACTCAGCTAACAAAAGAGATGTTCTTAAATTAGATTCATCATTAACGCACAAGTGTGTTGGAATCGCCGCTTCATTAAGGAAATGGGTTATTTAAACTAGAGATATCAAGCTCATTCAATTACCACATTTTGCTTGCACGAACTGATAAACAGTACGATCTGTTGACGTAAAATGTCACGCACAAAGCCCTTCCCAAAAATTATTTATAGTTCGAAATAAATAAGTAATTATATCCACATTCAATGTCTGAAAATAATTATAGTCTAATAAAGGAAGATATTGACCTTTGTTACTTAGCATGATTATGGATTGATGTAAATATTTTTAATGTGGATTACAGATTCTGTGGCCCGTTTCGCCCCCAAAAAAAGACTTGCAAGAAAGTTCAATTTCCATAAAGACCTCTTTCCAGGACATTGCCAAATTATATTCTCACCTCGTTGTCTGTTAAATAATGTTGCTTTGATTCCCAACAACTTTTCTTGCATACATTTTGTTTAAAACTAAAATTTAAAACATCCTTTTTCTTCTATTTTCCCGCATTATAATCTAGTTTTAAAGTGTAAGATGTTTGAGTGCAGTCTTTAATACTGTGTTTACTTTAAACGTATTTTATTGTCAAAAATGAGACATTTGAGATTAGACACGAGATATTACAAATCGCTCGTGTCCTTTTTCCCAGCGGTACAATTAAAGCTCGATGAATGACAGCTAGGAAATTAACCTAAAATGTCAACTATAAAAGAACTATGAAATATAACTAAAAATATTTGTTTAAAAAGATAAGGAAAGAAAGAAAGACGGAAAGTAACCAAAGTTACGGAGATTATGTATCAGATTGTGATGATCTGACGTGTGTGTGTGTGTGTGTGTGTGTGTGTGTGTGTGTGTGTGTGTGTGTGTGAATTTTAGAAGTAGATTTAACAATTTTTCAGTCATATCCCTACCATGCTTGCAGTGTGACAGTTTATAGTGATGTCTAGCACTGGGGCATCATGCCGCCATGTAGACTGATGCCCCACCCAGTCACATTATCCTGACACTAGGCCGACCAGTCCTAACACTAACTTCTGAATGCTGAGCGCCAAGCGAGGCAGTTGCTAGTACCATTTTTATGTCTTTGGTAAGACTCGGCCGGGGTTCGAACCCGCGACCTCTTTAACAGGGTAGAGAGAAGGATAAAGCATACTTAAGAAAAGGGAACTGACTTGCGGTTTTACAATCCATTTACAAATGTAAATATTGTATGAAGCCTGCCTGAGTGGTGTTTAGAACATTCGCTTATCTCGATTTATTGCTCTCACTGAAAAGCGCTACCTGTTACTGACAGCATGTTTTGCTACAATTTGCTTTCAAGCGAGCCAAAGTGGACTTTTTCGTTTTGGTGACAAAACATTACAATTTTGCCAACCCTAGAACTGACTGACATCGGTTTACCTAATAGTATATTTGTCGTCCAACACTTCTTAAGCCGAATGAAAATGTGGCGATGTAATTAAAGGAACCGATGAATGAAATTTTACAAAGTTGATATTGAGGCCAGATCTGAATTGACAACAGTATTAGATCAAGTAAGAATTTTATCTCTATTGTAGCCATGTAGAATCTTACAACTTTTTAAAATTCTGTTTTTTTAATAAACGTTTTTTTCTTTTATTTTACTGTCTTGGATTTAAGGTTGACACTCAAAAACGCTACCTACGTCTGGTAGAAAATTTTTTGCAAAGATGTGGAGTGTTAAGCCAACCAAATTGAGGTTTTGTTTTTCAATCTTTCACCTAATGTGTGTGCATGTGTGTTTGTGTGTGTGTGTGTGTGTGTGTGTGTGTGTGTGTGTGTGTGTGTGTGTGAGAGAGAGAGAGAGAGAGACAGACAGACAGAGAATCAACACTTTTTTAATAAGCCCCGCTAACTTAGACATCATTAAATAAAGAGGGAGGATTAGGGCTAATCATTTCATCTACATGTACAAATACCATAAACTAAACATAAACGTATTTACAACATGGACAACTTTGTGAAGTAAGAGTAGATTTCGAATTATCACAGTGCCATTTTGACACACAGACACAGACACACTCACACACACACGCAAACTCTCTCTCTCTCTCTCACACACACACACACACACACACACACACACACACACACACACACAATGTCTGTGTTAAAGAATAAAACATAGCCATACCGTTCACAAAAGCACTTTAATATCTTCTCATCGTTTCTAGGAAATCATTTAGAAAACAAGCCAGTACATGTTTTAAAGGGAGTCCATGATTGCGCTGACTACGATAATACAAACAATACAAACACGGTAATATTTCTTTTCAGTCTTAGATGCATATCCATACGATTTAACAAAGCCTTGTCTTGCAACTCAATGTTCATGTGTAGGCGATCCATTAATTTTAAACTACGTCCTGGTTGAATTTACTTTCGAAGTTCATTGATTCCAACATTGTGAGGATCGTCATCGTCGTTCAAAGCTATATCGTTGAAATCACCCAAAGTTTCGGTTTTTCACACTAATGAGGCATCCAGAGGTGTGTTCTTGTGTTCTTCTCTGGGGAGGTGTCCATGCTGCTGCTAACCAGTTTGTTGTTTAAGCACGAATACACTTCGCTGAACAACGAATATATGAAATTGCAGACGGAAGCTATTCTAGCAACGAGTTCTGCCTTTGAAGAATTAGTAATAAAAATGTCCAACTATCTTCTCTTCTTATTCACACAATTGTTAAACTCTGGTTGGCTACATTAAGTCCAAATTCTGACTTCATCTGACATTGTAGCCAATTCAAATCTGGTCTCAATAGCTATCTCAAATTTCACGCATCGGTACGATTAACGACATCACTCTCGCCAAACAGCCACATTTTCACTCAAATAATAAAATGTAGGACAACCAATGTAGAAATAGGTCAGTTCCGGTAAAATTGTAACTTTTTGTTGCCAAAGCTGTAAAATAAAACCTGGCATGTTTGACAGTTAAAATTTTTGCAACAAACCTTACTGCCAGTAACGTTGGCAGCGTTTGTCAGTGAGAGCAATAAATCCATAAAAAAAATTCTAAACGTCACTTAGACTTAAAAGAATTTATAAAGGATGTATTTGCGTATTGTGCATGGATTGTAAAAAGCAAGCCAGTTCCCTGTTCTTAGTTGTGTGTTTCTATTCTTCTCTCCATCCTGCTAAAAGTCCATAGAAGACTATAGTTGTGTATGTGCATATGCATTCTTGCTTGTTTTTCTTCTTTCACTCCACTGGCAAACAGATAGAAATCATAAAGTCTGAGGTGATGTCGATGTTTTTCAAAAAAGGGATGGTGGAATGGGGTAGGGGTTTAGCGGTGTTTATAAAGGGATAATAAGATAGTTATGAAAGTGGGTGTTTGTAACTCCAAACGGTGTATTGGTTAGTAAACGTGGGTAATGATTAGTGGATCACTAGGTTTCGGATGGGAGATGCAGTTTTAACATTACATTTACTTTTCGATGCCAGTGAGCCCACCATGTTAATTTTTGTTCGAGGCCATATGATCCCATTATAAGTCAACCACTTGTAACAATGTATACAATGTACTCTCGACAACATAAATGTCAGTTAGATATCCATAATGTTAAACCTATGGACATTTTGATCGTATGATTTACCCTCTTGATGCATTAATCCCACAATCTGGCGGCAAAAAAAAAAAAAAAAAAAAAAAAAAAAACAAA